>SKCR01015116.1:0-10182 GCA_019454045.1 Zanthoxylum bungeanum
AGCAATTTTATTTACTTGTTTTAAATTTAGAATCATCGTCATTTCAAATCATTCAATCAAACAACCTGTTAAATACTGGTAATCAGTTGGCCCCATAAATTAATAACAAAAAGGTTTTAAGTCCTCGTGGGATCGATATTTTTATACTACTTGAACGATACGTGCGCTTGCGTTATACGTGTGTGTTTACGCCGGTCAATGTGACACTTTGACTTGGTCAACCGGTGATGTAGATGATGACGTGGCAGACACGTGGAGTGACACGTGGCGATGACGACTGTCGGCACCATAGAATTGCGACACGTGGCACGCTGTGATTGGCTGATGATGACATGGCGATGATGTGGCACTTTAGCAAAGTCAAATTTTCTCAGATTCTGACTTGTGGACCCGGCGCACGTTAGCAAGTCTTGGTGCATGTTAGGCGTCGCGACGCCAAAGGCTTGCGCATCGCGATGCGGACAAATTACAAGAATGCCATTTTGTCCAATTTTCACTGTTTTGGCCCAAATCACCTCCAGAGAGTCCTGAAATTTTATTTTTATTTTACAAAATAACACAAAACACATCAAAATATTCACAAAACTAACAAGAAACTATACAAAAATTTAGGTTAAATGAGTGGGAAATAGTGATATGATTACCACTCATTAGTATGCATGGACTACAGAAGCTGAACAAATCAACAACGAAGGATCATTCTACCTATTTATTGACCAATGCTAGACAGAATTGACGAGACATGAATTCTACTATTTTCTGGACGGATACTCGGGGTACAATCAGATTGCCATCGCCCTAAAGAAAAGATTAGTAGAAAACCACTTTTACATGCTCGTATGGTACTTTTGCTTTCCGCAAGATACCATTTGGACTATGTAATGCTCCTGCCACATTTCAACGTTGCATGATGGCTATCTTTTCAGACATGCTGGAATAAAGCATGGAGGTTTTCATGAATGATTTTTCTGTGTTTGGAGACTCTTTCGACCACTGCTTGCAAAATCTGGAAAAAAAGTGTTACAAAGATGTGAAGATACCAACCTGGTACTCAATTGGGAGAAATGCCACTTCATGGTGCATGAAGGAACTGTCTTGGGACATCAGATCTCACATAAGGGAATCGAGGTAGACAAAGTAAAAATTGATACCATAGAAAAATTACCTCCACCATCATTCGTCAAAGGGATTCAAAGTTTTCTCGGGCATGCATGATTCTACATGAGATTTATCAAAGACTTCTTCAAGATTGCTAAACCTCTGTGTAATCTGCTAGAGAAAGATGTGCCTTTCAACTTCACCAAAAAATGCCACCATGCTTTCGAAATCTTAAAATAGAAGCTGGTTTCTGCCCCATCATAGTAGCACCAGACTGGACGCTTCCATTTGAGGTGATGTGAGATGCTAGTGATTTTGCTGTTGATGTAGTTTTGAGACAACGCAAAGTAAAAATTTTTCACACCATTTACTACTCCAGCAAAACTTTGAATGAAGCACACTCAACTACACAACAACTAAAAATGAGTTGCTCACAGTTGTGTTTGCTTTTGATAAATTCCGCTCCTATCTGTTGGGTCCCAAAGTGGTGATTTACACAGATCATTCAGTAATCAAATACCTGATCGTGAAAAAAGATGCCAAGCCCAGATTGATCCGTTGGGTACTTCTACTGTAAGAATTTGACGTGGAGATCCGAGACAAGAAATGGACAGAAAATCAAGTGGCAGATCATTTATCGAGGCTCGAGAATGGAGAAACAGTTGGCAATGAACTGACAATCAAAGAAACTTTTCCATATGAACAATTATTTGCCATCAAGCATCAAGAAGTCTCATGGTATGCTGACTATGTAAACTACATAGTATCGGGGAAATGGCCATTGGAATGGACACATCAGCAACGAAAGAAATTCTTCAAAGAAGTCAAACATTATGTCTGGGATGAGCCATACCTATTCAAACATTACGCTGATCAATTATTGAGACGTTGTGTACCACGTGAGGAGGTCAATAGTGTCCTGCAGCATTGTCATTCATCACCATATGGCGAACACTTCAGCGAAGATAAAACTGCAGCCAAGTCTTACAATCAGGTTTTTTCTGGCCCACATTGTTTAAAGATGCTTACTTATTTGTTCTTCAATATGACAGGTGCCAGGGAACGAGATATATTTCGAGGAGAAATGAAGGACCTCTTCAAAACATTCTCGAAGTGGAGATATTTGATGTATGGGGGATTGATTTTATGGGACCCATTGTTCCATTATTTGGAAACTTGTACATTCTGGTGGCAGTAGACTACATCTCCAAATAGGTTGAAGCAACCAATGTTTAAAAATACGTGGCGGCGCCTCGAGGCGGCCGACCATTGAGGCGCGAGGCGGACCGCCTCGAGGCGGCGAGGCGGGCGCCTCGATCCAAAACATCAGAATAATAATCAAAATAGTAATATCATAATAATAAAAATATGTTAAATCCAAAATACATTCATATCTTCATAATTCATAATATGTTCAAAAAACTATTGATAACCAATCCCTAAATAAGCTATCATTTGTATCTAGCGGCATGAAGCTTGGGTCAAAATCTCTCTCATCATCAGATGTGTCATCCTCCAAAGAACCTCCTTCACAAGTTGTATTGTCTTCATCCACTAATTGTGGAGCTTTTCCTTTCCCTAACAAATAACATAAAGTCTATTATTTTTTAATTTATATTATATAAATTGCATTATTTGTAAATATTAACTTACTTTGGTCTCAGTTCATTTTTTGTGCAGATGCTTTGCTTCCACTCGGTTGTTCAATGGAAGTATTCTCTACAAAGCTTTTCCGGCCACCCATTCATCATTAGAAGGCAACTCATCCTCAATCAAAGGATCATCATCCGCTTGAAATGAATGTTTTTTCATGAATTTTTGCTTCAATCGCATATTGTACATTATGTAAACTAACGAGTTCAATTTCTCGGTGGATAATCTATTTCTCTTCTTTGTATGAATCTAAAATATTTATTCAAATTATCATAAGTTCACCGAAAAAAGTTATATTCACAAATTATTAATTATTATTAGATCATACCATATTAAATGTACTCCAGTTGCGTTCACACCCCGAGGATGAGCATGTTAGACTTAAAATCTTTATTGCTAACGACTGCAGTTGAGGAGTTTCATCGCCAAATGCATTCCACTAGTCAGCTATAATAAAAATAGAAAATTGAATATACACTTTTCAAATTCATATAATATCTTATAGTGAATAATAACACAAAAGTGATAATTCACATACCAGGACTACGATTGAAGACGGTGTTTTTAGCAAGACTGAGGCCAAATAATCCTCGCTATTTAGAAATGCATCCGCTTGTATATCTGCAACATATTGATCTTCAGGATTGGGCAACAGTTTGGCCATGCAATGTATAAACCCATGCCTAATCTCCGGATGCCTGGAAGGAGGATTGTCTGCATATTGGATATGAGGATTCAAAAAATAAGCAGCCGCATGCAATTGGCGGTGCAACTGAGACTCCCACCTATCATCAATTATTTTCCATATCTCATTGTATGCACTAACCTCATTTCCCAAATTTTTTGCTATCTCCTCTTTTGCTCTATCCATGGCACCATATAAAAATCCCATAGCTGGAAATTTTTCTCCATCTGTCATCCTCAACACATTAACTAGAGGTTTGGTTGTTTTCAAAGCATAAGCAACACAAATCCAAAACCTATCACTCAAAATTATTTTTGAGGCATCTTTCCCTTCTGACTTTTTGGAGAAAGTAATGTCATCCCAATCTTTTGAAGTAAACATTTGCCGCAAGGGTTGCTTCAAACCACACATACTTTCTAATGTTAAGTATGCAGTTGCAAACCTTGTCGGAGCGGGGCGAACTAAATCTTTCTTTGTGAAACTTCTCATTAAAGCCAACACCGCTCCATGATTATAAATGAAATTACTAACCTGTTAAATGACATCAACAATTACGAATTTATGATTTGAAATTTTGAACTAAGAAGAAATTTAATAAAATATGTAAGTTTACCTTTTTTGCTTTTAACAAAGCATTTTTATGTTGTGGTAGCTTTCAAATATCTTCAAGCATTAAATCAATACAATGCGCCGCACACGGCGTCCACCACAATCGTTTTCTCTTTTCCATTAAAAGTTCACCCGCTTTCTTATAATTGGATGCATTATCTGTAATCACTTGAATCACAATGTCTTCGCCTACTTCTTCCACAACATCATCAACATGTTGAACAATAAATTCGCATCCTTCACTACATCACTAACATCCACAGATTTAAGAAAAATAGTCCCAGACGGATTGTTCACAAGGAAGTTTACCAATTGTCTTCCTCTCATATCCTTCCACCCATCCGACATAATGCTCACCCCTGTTTGGCTCCATGTTTTCTTTACTTCATCAACAACTTCCTTCGTATTTTCTAATTCCTTTTTCAGTATAGTTGTTGATAACTCATATGCTGTCGGTGGTTTTAGTCCACGGCCAAAATTTCCAATTGATCGCACCATATTGGCAAATGATGGACTACTAGCAACATTAAAAGCAATGCCATTCTCATAAAAAAACCTACCAATATCTTGTATTGTCTGATCACGAAGATCTTGAACACTTCCTTGTGAAGGGCGTATCAGATTGTCCTCCAATTCTTCCTCTTCAATATTCACTAAAAACCTATCCATTGGCCCTCTAATGGTTCTCTTTGATATACTCCTTGTGAACTACCAAAGTTGAACGGTGTAGAGAGACACCTTCATCAATTCTTTCTTCTCGATAAAGTTGGTAGCCTTTTTTGTATCATGTTTTTTCTTCATAAAATCATTTATCTGGATTGTACTTCTGGAGGAACCATTGTACATGGCGCGGCGTTACCCTTAATACTCGCAAGATGTTCTTTCATTCTATACACACCCCATTTGATTGTCCTACTACAAAAATGACATTCAATATACTTATATCCCCATTTTCCATCTTCCACAGTAATTCATGCCCGTACTTCCAGGCCGGGTCTGTTCGACTCGACATTTCACTGAAAATATATAAACCAACATATTGGGTATGTACAATTATCCACAATGGCCTACAATTATCATTAATAAATGTAACAACTTAACGATATACAAATTTGACATGTAGAGGGGTTCAAGGTTTAACAAGATACAAGTTTAATGTTAAAAATAGTAGAGGGGTTCTCAAACAAGTCAAAATCATTACACAAAATCATTATTTCAAATTCATTACAAAAAAACAGTAGAGAGGTTCTTAAACAAGTCAAGATCATTACACAAATTCAGACATTGAGGACAATTTCAATTTTGAAAAGCGAATTCATTTAACATGATTTCATTACACATTATATTAATTACTGATTACACTGATTGATTTAACATTGATTGATTTAACATTGATTTAGGTTAACATGATTATAATGATTTACTGATTATACTCATTACTGTAATACACATTATTTCAATTCATGAAGAACAGACTCACCTACTGCTGAGACGTGAAGAAGAGAAGCTGAGAAGCTAATGCTGAAAGCCTGAAACTCGAAGCTGAGAAGCCGACGTTGCTGAGACGACGAAGAAGAGACGCCGACGTTACTGAGACGCGAAGAAGAGACGCCGACGTTGCTGAGACGCGAAGAAGCTAGACGAGAAACGTGAAGACGAATGCAAGATCGAGAAACCCTAGACGAGAACCTTAGAAGACGAAGGCGAGATGATTGAAGACGAAGCTGAGAATAATAACCCTAATTTTTTTATATATAAAGAAGTGAAAACGACGACGTTTTGGCACCCCCAAAACGTCGTCGTTTCGTGGGAAAAATCAAAAAATAAAAAAAATGTTTGAAAAGAAAGGTGGCCGTCCCAGGCCGCCTCCAGCCGAGTTTCGTGCGGCGGTCTGAGGCGGCTGCCTCACGCGGTTAAAAGCGGGAAATTGGACTTCGGCGTATTAGGCGGCCGCCTCGATGCGCTGACGCCGTGAGGCGGAGATGCGGCGCCTCGAGGCGGCCGCATCGACCGCTTTTTTAAACAATGGAAGCAACAACACTACCATCAATGACTCAAAAGTGGTGATAAGATTCCTTAAAAAGAATTTTTTTCACTTGCTTCGGAACACCTTGGGCAATTATCAGTGATGGTGGCACACATTTCTGCAACAGATACTTTGATGCACTCATTTCTAAATACAGAGTTACTCATAAAGTTGCCACTGCTTACCATTCGCAGTCAAATTGACATGTTGAAGTTTGAAACAGGGAGATCAAAAGAATCTTGGAGAGAACCGTTAGATCAACAAGGAGGGACTGGTCTACAAAACTAGATGCCACATTATGGGCGACCGGTGTAAACACACACGTATAACGCAAGCGCACGTATCGTTCAAGTAGTATAAAAATATCGATCCCACGAGGACTTAATATCTAAACTATTAATTTTATGAGGTCAAATGATTACTAATATCTAACAGGTTGTTTGATTGATTTGAAATGGTGACGATTCTAAATTTAAAAACAAGTAAATAAAATTATTAGAAAGTAGATTTTAAGAAAATTCAATATTAAAAACTATCTAGGGTTGTGATTTCTTCCAATATCATTTTAAAGATGAAGTGGTTATCTTAAAGTTGGGTAATATATTGATTTATTAACCTGGAACACTAAATTATGTGTAAGCCTCTGTCGATGGTCAGACAAAAATACCCAGTTTAACCCAATTGAACCATATGTCTATGTCAACCAAATTATCTGGATTCATTAAGTTTAAGTTCCAATTATGGCTACCCCCGCCCGACATGTATATGTCTATCCTGTAAGGAAATCTATTAAAGAGTTATCTATCCTCAAGGAAGATCGTGGACTATTGACTCTAAAGTCTTAAACTTAAAATCCATATGTCTAGTTCATTTTAAGTTTCCCAGTTCAATTTTATTAATGGCCAGTTAATGAAAAAACATTAAAATTAAGACTCAATAAATAAATCTTTATATTACCCAAGCTATAATCTAACCTCTTATAAACCGGTGATATTGGATTTCATCACAACCCCAGATAACTGGATTAGTTACGACACATATTTACGGGTAGTAAAAAAAACTTAAATAAAATAAAAGACATAAAGTAAAATACCGAAAATTAAATACTGAAAATTAAATGACGGAAAGTAAATGCTGAAATTAAATACTGAAAATTAAATGCTGAAAAGTAAATGCTGAAAGTAAATTACTGAAAAGTAAATGCTGAAAGTAAATTGCTGAAAAGTAAATTGCTGAAAAGTAAATGCTGAAAGTAAATTGCTGAAAAGTAAATGCTGAAAGTAAATTGCTGAAAATTAAAGAAAGAAAAGTAATGTGCGTAAAAGTAAATTACGTAAAGTAAAAACTGAAAAATAAAGAAAAGAAAGTGCTAAAGCGGAAATAATTACTGAAAGCTTAAATAAACAAACAAGATACAATCTCTTATTTATTCTTTAGGAATTTCAAAGAAGAAAGAATGAATTTTACAATGAAATGGCTTGGTATTTATAGGCAAAATTTTGCCTCCATCAAATCATCCACCAAATCAATTATTAATTGCTCCACTAATTGCTCCACCAAATCCATTATTAATTGCTCCACTAATCTCTTATCATGTTTGGTGATGATTTGATAATTTTTATTATTTATTTATTAATTTATTTTTTGCTTTGAAAATGATTGAAAGTGACTTTAATAATTACACACAACACACTTCTGGATGGTTCATCAATTCGGGCATGATATCTTCAGAATTCGAAATATTTTGTCTTTCAAAGCTTTAGATTTGAGTCTTATTTAATCTGGAACTTGAATCAGCGCAATCCGATATCGGAGTAAAACGTTATGCCCAAATTACGAAAGATGCACAAAACTGGAATTTCCAAAACTGCACTTCGTCAAAAACGCCCTTTCAAGTTTCCAATCTCCAAAATAAAATATCAAGTCCAATAATTGCCCTTATTTGACCCATATTTCATCCTAAATGATTTCAATGAGATCCGAAATTATTTTATCTGCAAAATAAAATAAAACACATCAAAACGTTCATCAAACCCGAGAAACTAAACAAAATATTAAGTTAAATGGGCGGTAAATATTAATATATTTTCCGCTCATTGACCGGCGTAAACACACACGTATAACGCAAGCGCACGTATCGTTCAAGTAGTATAAAAATATCGATCCCACGAGGACTTAATTTCTACTGTTGTTATTAATTATTGATACTATTTATTTACAAATATCTAATTGAGGGAGAAGAGAATGATTGCTTGATTGATTTGGTTGATTGTAGATTTGCTAAATAAATAAATAAATAAAAAGACAAAAGAAAATACTAAGGAAAAATAACAAAAGACACAAAGATCTAGGGTCGTGAATCATTCTAATATCATTTAAAAGATGAAGTGGTTATTTTATGTTTGTGTAATAAATCAGTTTACTAACCTGTAACACTAAATTATGCAAAAGCCTCTGTCGATGGTCAGACGCAAATACCCAGTTTAACCCAATTGAGTTTGTCAACTTTCACACCAACACATCTTCAACCACTCCTCTTGGAAATGCGAGCGTTCGATCGACAAGTTGCAAAGAGACAGAGGTAGGCATTGCTTCTCCAATCTGTAGTTTCCTGTAAATAGAAAAAGGCATCAAGTTAACACTAGCACCTAAATCACATAAAGCCTTACCGATGTAATGTTCTCCAATGGTGCACGGGACTGTGAAACTACCAGGATCTTTCAACTTCTGGGGTAGTTTCCTCTGAATGATGGCACTGCATTCTTCCGTCAATGCTACTGTCTCGTAATCTCCCAATCTTCGTTTTCGTGAAAGAATATCTTTCATGAATTTGACATAGCTGGGCATTTGTTCCAAGGCTTCTGCAAATGGGATGTTGATGTGCAGCTTTTTGAATACTTCCAGGAATCGAGCAAACTGCTTGTCCAGTTTGTTTTTCTGAAGACGCTGAGGAAAAGGTGGAGGTGGAGTAATCTGTTCTTTTTCCTTTGCTTCTTTTTCCTCCATCTGTTGCTCTGCTTCTTTTGGAACATCTTCAATGGTTGCCTTGATTCCAACATCTTTGTTGATTTCAGTACCACTTTTCAAGGTGATGGCTTGACATTGCTCCTTCCCTCGGTTCCTTGGATTCGGTTCTGTATTGCTGGGCAGATTTCCTGGTGGTCTGTAACTCTGAGCATTGGCCAGTTGTCCAATCTGATTTTCCAGTGCTTTGATAGAAGCTGATTGGTTCTGAATCATAGCATCGTATTTTTTTAACTGAGCCAGCATTTCTGCCATTACTGGTTCTTTTTCATGCTCCTGGCCTTTGTTATGTTGCTGGAATACAGGTGGTGGATTGTTCTGTTGCTGAAATCCTGGTGGTGGATTGTTCTTTTGTCCAGAATTGTTGCTCCATGAAAAATTGGGATGATTCCTCCACCCTGGGTTGTAGGTGTTGGAATATGGATTGTTCCCCTGTCTGTTGAAATTGTTGACATAATTCACCGTTTCTTCAGGTTGAGTTGGCTTTGGTGCTCCTCCATATGTTGAACTTGTTGCTCCAATATTGCTTTGAGTGTTGAGAGTCTCCATGAATTTGCATATCTGGTCCAGTTTGGCACTAACTGCTGTGTTGGCTCCAACTTCATAAATTCCTGCAATTCTTTGAATCAAGCTCCTTTCTGTTGGCCACAAGGAATTGTTATTGGCCATCTCTTCGATTAGGTCCCAGGCTTGATCTTCTCCTTTTGACATCAAAGCTCCTCCAGCAGCAGCATCAATAGTGGTTCTCATCAATCCAGAAAGTCCATTATAGAAAGTTTGGACTTGAAGCCATTTTGGAATCTCATGGTGAGGACATTTCCGGAGCAGATCTTTGTATCTTTCCCAAGCTTCGTACAGAGATTCTGAATCTTGCTGCACAAAGGATGTGATGTCATTCCTCAACTTTACAGTTCTGGCTGGTGGAAAGTATTTTGCAAGGATTTTGGTGGCTAGAGTGTTCCATGTTGTGATGGAACCAGCTGATAGTGAATGTAGCCAGGCCTTTGCTCTGTCTTTCAAGGAATATGGAAAAACCCGCAGTCTGATTGCTTCTTCTGATGCTCGGTTGTAATTGAAAGTGCCACAA
>SKCR01015117.1:0-10196 GCA_019454045.1 Zanthoxylum bungeanum
TAGGTCTACCAAGATTAGAGAACCGCCTATTTCTGATGGCGGCAACCTCGGAGTAGTAGTGGGCCTGGTCTCAGAATGCCCCCCAAAATTCCTCTTATTCTGTCATGACAGTTCCCTTAGCTGTCGGAAATCCGTAATCATTGAAGTCATCCTCCTCAAATTGCCATAGATCGATCGAGGGCTTGGTGCCCTTAATGATCATTTTAATCTGGTCCTTCTCAGAGGGCCGAGTCTGCATCTTCAGAAGCTGGCTTCTCCAGCGGTCTACATACTCTTTGAAGCTCTCCTCGGCTTCTGCTTAGTGTTCTCCAAATCTCGGAGTGACAAATCAATCTCCAGTCTGTAACATATTGTTTTAGAAAAGCATCAGCTAGCTCCCTCCAATCTCCCTTAACCTGCTTGTCTAGGTTATGGTACCATATACGGGTGCCCCCTCGAGTGACATCCCGAACATCTTTTGTACTGGCGCTGAGACAGGCCAACTGAACTCATAACAGACACATACTGGCGGAGATGCCCCTCGGGTCTCCATTCCCATTGAACTTAGCCAAATCCGGCATCTTAAACTGCGCTGGCAACTGCTCCTCAAACTTCATTGTCTCATAGTCTAGCAAATCTTCATTCTTACCCCTCATCTTGCGGGTAACGGATTCAACCTGATCCATGAGTTTCTGTATCTCGGCCTGAGACCCAATCACTCTGTCTGTTGCATACTCTGCATTATCATCATCAAAAGTAGGGATATCATCCCCCAACCCATTCGGAGGCTTCTCGCGTCGTACATTCTCAGAATTTTCCCCAGCACGGGGCACAGCCATATTTGTCATGGCAGCAGTCAAGGCTTGCAACTGTTCAGTAATCTTGGCGAAGCCACTTTCCAACTGATCTATCCGGGATACCTCAGTATCTGATTCACTCATGTCTGTTCTCGGTATTTTGGTGAGTCTTCCCTTTTTTCTAACCCAACGGGAATCTATGATGGCTTTCAGAACACAAGGGTTAACATGATGTATGTATGCATGATGTGCATAAGAAGTATATAACATATATTAAATCAAATAAAATTCTCAAACAAATCGGCCTATTATCATTTTAGAAGCTTTTGGGACGACTGTCATAAGAGTGAACCCGTCCCAGTTTAAATGGCCTAACGAGTTCATGTCTTATGGCAAAGAGCCCAACTAAATCCAAATGATAATATTCCGAACACAATCATAAAACGTCCCATTGTTATTTAGAAGCCTTTTGGCCCAATCGTCATGAGATACGTTCTTGTCCCAGTTTAAATGGCCCAACAAGCCCATATCCCATGATAAATGGTCCAAATGGATCCAAACAACGATGTTCCCAAACACAAGCATAAAAGATGATGCAAACATGACATAATAATTTTTTACAAAGTGGCCCATCAACATTTCAGAAGCTTTGGGCCTAATAGTCATAAGGTACAAACTTGCCCCAGTTTAAATGGCCCAGCAAGCCCGCATTTCTGACAATAGTCCAACTGCATCCAAATGAGGATGGTCCACAAGCACATACTCAAGGAAATAATTGTTACTTTAGCCAACCCGGTCTATGGGTGGGTTAGCAAGAGTATAGACAAAGGCTCTCACCGGCGAAGGATGGCCCACAACTAGGTCTCCCCACTCAAGGGTTCGAGCAACCAAGTGAGCAGACCCTTTTTTATACACTAAGGTACGTGCCAATGAGCTATGGTGTGTGACGGACTGTCAAATGGATTTCCCGTTGTAGATCCCCCAGAGGGAAGGTGGAGCGAGGCTCACTTAAATACCCAAGCCTCTTAGGCTCTTATCGTTGTGTTCAGGAATAAACAACAAGTCCTCCAAATTAGTCCATCACAATAGGCTACAAGTAGATGGCTATCTAGGTGCCTTCACAGCTTTTCCTTCTAGAAAGGTAGTGAATGAAGGAAGACACCAAACCATTACCTAACCTTAAAATGCCTTTGATTAAACCATTACTTTATCCACTATAGACACGGTCAATTAAAACATAAATCCAAACATCACAAGTCAATATTTCGGGGCCAATTCTCTAATCCCCAGTGGAGTCGCCAGACTGTGGGACACAGAAACTGAGCGACGCCGTTCCTAGGCTCGCGGCCTAGTTGTGAAGGATTACATAACATGGATTCGCCACCCGGTGTGAACCGGGACAAAGATTTAAGGCCGCACTCACCCCTCGCAAGGGAAGACCTCAAACCGTTGGGTTCGGAATGGTCCCTTACTTATGTCACTTGTAATGAAAGGATTCATGTAATAATTTAACTAAGCTTAAGTAACACTTATTTCCAAGAGTATCATGCTTCTAAATTCTCATATGCAAAAAAAACTTATGTGTACATTTTTACATATATCTCATATTCAAAATTGCATGCTTAATATATCTCAAGATAGCAATGAACATACAAAATTACATATCACATTCGGGAAAACACAAGCACACATATTGACCCTACAAGCACACATATGGGCACTTTTCCAAGCGGTACGTGGAATTGTAGCCCAAGTACAGACCGCACTACCGTCCATTCGGAATCGGCTACGGAATTTACGTCTGGGTTTCCATCCGATATACCGCAAGAAATAATACTCAAATGTTATCATGACATAAGCATACCATTGTGACACATTTGCATAAGAAAGATCAACCAATAGGTAATTATGCATGAATATAATAAGACAGACTCAGTTCAGTGTGTGCACGTTCGTGTAGCGTTCGTAAACGCGTTCGAACGGAAATGAAACAGAATGTTCACGTTCGAGTAGCGTTCGTAAACGCGTTCGAACGGAATGAAATAGAATGCTCACGTTCGAGTAGCGTTCGTAAACGCGTTCGAACGGAAATGAAACAGAATGCTCACATTCGAGTAGCGTTCGTAAACACGTTCGAACGGAAATGAGACAGAATACTCACGTTCGAGTAGCGTTCGTAAACGCGTTCGAACGGATACGAGACCTGACACATAATAAGGCAAAAACACATGCGCGTTCGAGTTGCGTTCGTGAACGCGTTCGAACGGACACGGACCTGATGCATGAAATAGGATGCAATATATAAACAGAAATAAAAGGGCGCGGCGAAGCACTGCCGTAAAGGTGACCTTTTGGGGCTCTTGATCTCTCAAAGAGAGGACCTTTAGACCAACATGCTAAGCCCATGCGCGTCACATCACACATACAAGAATAGAACCAATCATATCAACCAAGTATGCCCGATTGAACACACCTTACATCCAATCCGAACACACATCAACCGGCGCGGCAAAGCATCGTGGTAAAGGGCTTTTAGCCCCTCCCCATAGGGGATCTCACCAACTTACTAAGCCCATGCGCTCGATTGACTTTACATACGAAAATAAAAATAAAGAAACATATCAAACTAAGTATGCCCGATTGAACGTATCTCGCATCCAACCGAACATACATCAACCGGCGCGGCGAAGTAGTGTCACGAAGGTGGCCTTTTCGGCTCTTTGTCTCCTAAATGGAGGACCTTTGGACTAACTCACTAAGCCCATGCGCTTGGTTGAATCATGCATAACTAACGACATATTGAATTCAAGTAAGCAAACTAAATAAACAAGAGCAACATAACAAAAGAAAGATGGTGCCGTTTACCCAAGCGGTACGTGGAATTGTGGCCCGAGTACAGATCATATTACCATCCATTCGGAATCGGCTATGAAATTTATGTCCGGGTTTCCATCCGATATACCGCGAGAGTTGACACATCTCTCATTCATCCAATACCCACAACATACATCATACACACAACAGATACCACAAATACAGAAAATATAATCAAAATAAATGACCAGAAAATAAAATGAGAATAAGTGTGAAAGATACCCTCAGGTCTAACCTTTTAAGCCGTCTCTCGGACTCACGTTCCACGAAGATCGAAAGGGGGGTAAAGCTCCGCAACTTTTTCTGGTCCGCTGGTTCAACGTCCTAGCTCACTGTTTCGCTGCTTTGCTTACGATTCGAACTCCGTTCTGCTCCTATTCGGCTCCTGTTTTGCTGCTCGCTGCACGGGCTACCTGTTTCAACGTTTTCAAAGAACTATTCCAAGTTGTGTGGGTTCTTAGTGCAATTAAATGTGATTATTCTTAAGGTTATCAATGCAGTTTTTATGTTACTGTTTTTAAGGATTGGGCTACTGTTTGGGGTAATCTAGGAGGTTGTTTAGGCGTGTTTTAGGGTGTGGTAGGGTGTGGTTGTGGTGAGTTTCGGTGGTGGAGGGCTGTTGTATAGGTGGGCTTGTTTCGGCTATGGAGGGTGTGCTTGTGGTTGTTTTTCTTTGTTTTTTTGTGTGGTATGAAGTGTTTCTCTTTTCTGTTTGTTTAGTCTTGGGTGTGTAGAGAGAATCTAGAGAGATTTCGAGAGAGCTTGGGTGTGAATTCTGTTGTGTGAAGGAGCCAAAGGCTTTGGTGAGGGGTTGTTTATATAGAGAATGGCTAGGGTTGACAAGGGAAGGGATCTTGTTTTCCAAATTAGGAGAGATGAGAAAGGCATACACAAGATTGAGGGGGGACAATATATTTTAATTAAGAAGTTGTAATATTTAATTTGTGTTGGTTTAGGAATACAAATATTTATATTGGTAAATATCTTATTAGATTAGGAAGTCAATATATGATTGGCTTTAATTGGTTATGATTGATTTTAATTTGGTATGATTATATTTGATTTAGTATGTGATTTGTTTAATTTAGGCATGATTTTAGTTTAAGTTGGTAATTGTTTTTAATTGGTAAATGGTTTAAATGTTTTATTTTAATGTTTAATATTTAATTTAATATTTATTTATTTAATTTGGGATGTGTTTTATGGGCTTTGGGGAGCTAAATGGGCTGGATGTGAGGCTATCAGCACAAAACCAGAATTACCGACACCGTTCGAACGCTTCCTCGAACGCGACACGAACGCCCGCAATCTGTTTTCCGTTCGAACGAAGTAGCGAACGCAGCACTAACGAAGACAGTGAGCTTGTTTATTCTGAATTCCCCCTTCCGATATCCGTTTCTCGCGGTTCCGTGACTCAAAAGGTAGTGCCTCCAAATGAGACTCATCATCGGGTCTTATGTGTAAAAATGCAGTGCCTACACCGATGACACAGAAGGATCAAAGAAAGGGGCCCACAACTCAAGTAAACCACGTGGTCCGAGAGGAAACGTATATTCCCCTAAGCAAGCCGCCAGGAGAAATCATCATGGAGATACGGGAGAAATGCCTCTTAATAGAACCCGACCTCAGGAGGTTTCCCCAGACAGAAAGAACAAAAGATCATACTGCCTGCACCACAACCTAAAAGGGCACACAACCGATGAATGCAAGGACCTGCGGGAACAAATGGAGGACCTGGCCCGGAACGGGTACCTGAACAATTACATCGACCACAAAATCATGGCCGCCAGACAAAGGGCAAGGAATCGAGAGGTGAACGTCATCGCATGAGGGGCAACGCTGGCCGGGGACTCTAACCGGTCGAGGAAGAATTACAGCCGGGCACGGGGGACAGAGGTGCTGAAAACAGAAAAAATCCCAAACCCACGAGGAAGTCGGTCGACACCCATTATGTTCACCGATGAAGACGCTCAGGGGGTAAGTTTCCCCCATGACGACGCACTAATAATCAAAGCAACAATCGGCGGCACAGAAGTGGACACGGATCTTGGTGACCCGGGAGCGCAGTAGACATAATTTCCAAAGAAACTTTGGAGAGCCTGGGGGTAGAATGCACAGCTCTAACCAAAGACATCACCCCCTGTACGGTTTCGGGGGATCAACGGTCGTCCCGCTGGGAAGGATTCAACTAGCAGTGACTATCGGAACCGCCCCCAAAACCTGAACAATCATGACAAACTTCACTGTAGTAGACTGCATGAACAGTTATCAAGTCATTGTCGGCCGCCCCTTCATGATGAGAACCAAGGCCGCAATGTCCTGTTATTACTTGAAATTGAAGTTCCCCACGCAGGAAGGGATCAGGATCATATGCGGAAGCCAGAAGATAGCCCGCAGCTGTTTTGCCACTTACTCGCGAGAGACCCTTTGCGTGGAAAGAGGCACCAAGAAGAGACAGAGAGACGAGGACGACGAGAACACAAGGAAAGACCCTGCTCCTCGGCCCGATAAAGCTGCACGGCTCAGAGCAGCCGAAGAATTAGAAGAAATAAAGCTATTCGGGCCAAAGAAAAACATAAAAATAGGGGGAAGTCTAGACGAGGCCCTAAGAAAAGACTTGTTGGAATGTCTACAAGGGTACCCCGACGTTTTTGCATGGGAACATGATGACATGCCCGGAATCGACCCAAAATTCATAAACCATCGCTTAGCCGTGAACCCGTTACACAAACCAGTAAAGCAGAAAAGGAGAATATTCAACCAGGAGCGGTGCGGAGCAGTAGCAACCGAGGTGGAAAAATTGCTGAAGGCCGGTTTCATCCGGGAAGTAAAATACCCAGAATGGGTGTCCAACGTAGTATTGGTGAAAAAATCCAACGGAAAGTGGAGAATGTGCGTAGATTTCACCTACCTCAACAAAGCATGTCCAAAAGACAGCTTTCCCCTCCCAAATATAGACCAACTGGTAGACACAACAGCCTGCCAAGGGCTGCTAAGCTTCATGGACGCTTTCTCGGGATACAATCATGTTAAGATGCACCTTGCGGACGAGGAGAAGACCACCTTTATCACTGACCAAGGGCTGTACTGTTATAAAGTGATGCCTTTCGGATTAAAGAATGCAGGGGCGACTTTCCAGAGACTGGTGAACAAAATCTTCAAACCGCTCATCGGCACAACCATGCTGGTATATGTCGACGACATGATAACAATGTCCGGAGAACCAAGAGACCATGTGGCCGACCTGAAGAAAACTTTCGAACTCTTGAGGAAACACAGTTTAAAACTCAATCCAGAGAAGTGTGCATTCGGGGTAGCCTCAGGAAAATTTCTGGGCTACATGGTGAGTTCACGGGGTATTGAAGCAAACCGCAAAAGATACAAGTCGTGCTAGACCTGAAATCACCCCGGACAGTTAAGGAAGTACAGAGCCTCACAGGAAGAATCGCCGCACTCAACCGATTCATCTCACGAGCAACCGACAAGTGCCATCCTTTCTTCAAAGTCATCAAAAAAGCTCAAAAATGGGTCGACTGGACACCTGAGTGTGAAGAGGCCTTCCAGCACCTGAAACAATACCTGGCACAACCCCCCTCTTAGCCAAACCCCTCCCAGGGGAGACACTATATCTATACCTGGCCGTCTCAAAGCACGCAGTAAGCTCGGCACTGGTACAAGAGACCGACCATGTCCAGAAATCGGTTTACTACGTCAGTAAAGCCCTACTGGACGCAGAAACTCGATACCCCACGCACGAACTCATTGCCCTATCCCTGGTCACTGCGGCACGGAAGTTACGACCCTACTTTCAGGCCCATCCTATCAAGGTATACACGGATTATCCCCTGAGACAAATCTTGCAAAAACCAGAGGCCTCAGGGAGACTAATGAAGTGGTCGGTAGAAATAAGCGAGCACGACATCTCCTACCTCCCGAGAACAGCAATAAAAGGACAGGCCTTAGCAGATTTCATAGCAGAGCTCACGGAACCACAGGTCCTGGCCGTGGAAGAAGACAAGTGGGAAATGTCTGTGGACGGATCCGCAAGTTCGCACGGCTACGGAGCATGGGTAGCACTAAAAAGTGAAAAAGGAGAAGAGATACTGCTCGCCCTCAAGTTCGCCTTCAAAACTACAAACAATGAAGCAGAGTACGAGGCAATACTGGCCGGACTAAGGCTATGTACGGTAGTAGGGGTCCACAACGTAGTGATCAGGAGCGATTCTCAGCTAGCAGTACAACAGCTGAAAGGAGACTTTCAAGCCAGGGAACCGGCCATGGTAGCTTACCTAGCCGAAGTGAAGAAATGGGTGGACAAAGTAGGAAACGTACTCTTCGAACAGGTCGGACGAGAAGACAACTGCGAGGCAGATTCCCTAGCCCGACTCGCCTCTTCAATGAGGACAGAAAACCCCAGAGTAATCCCTCTCATATACCTCCGAGAAAGAAGAATATGAGAGGCAGAGGTGGATGTACTAGAAGAAGAGGCAAAGATTCATGGATGCAGCCGATCAGGAGATATCTGGAAATAGGAGAAACCCCTAAAGATAAAAAGGAGGCCAGGAAGCTGAAGTTCAAGAGCACCAAGTTTTCCCTGATTGAAGGAGTACTCTACCGGAGAGGATACACCGTACCCCTCCTAAGATGCTTAGCACCAGAAGAAGCAGACTACGTGCTCAGGGAGATTCACGCAGGCATCTGCGGAAGCCACGCCGGGGGAAGATTAATCGCCTTCAAAGCCTTGAGGCAAGGGTTTTACTGGCCAACCATGCACCAGGATGGCGTGAGGATAGCACGGAAATGCGAAGGTTGCCAGAAGAATGCCAACATCTACCATCAACCGGCAGAGCAACTGACCACCATATCCAGCCCCTGGCCGTTCGCACAGTGGGGGCTAGACATCATAGGGCTGATGCCGAAAGGACGAGGTCAGGCAAAATATGCAATCGTGGCCATAGACTACTTTACCAAATGGGTAGAGGCAGAGCCCTTGTCCACCATCTCAGAAAAGAAGGCCACAGATTTCCTGAAAAGAAATATAATCTGTCGGTTCGGAATCCCCCAAGCAATCATCACCGACAACGGAAAGCAATTCGACAGCAGGGGATTCAGGAAACTTTGTGAAGACCTCCAGATAACTTTGAAATTCGCCTCGCCGGCCCATCCCAAGTCAAACGGGCAGGTTGAAGCCACCAATAAAACCATCAAGTCAAACCTGAAAGCTCGACTCGGATCAAGCAAAAGCCTGTGGGTCGAGGAGCTACCGGAAGTACTGTGGGCACACCGGACGACCTTCAAAGATTCAACCGGAGAGACACCATTCTCCCTATCATACGGATGCGAGGCCGTCATCCCAGCAGAGATCGGAATATCAACCCACAGAGTCCGCCACTTTGAGAACGAGCGGAACGAAGAACTTATCAGAAACCACCTCGACCTGATCGAAGAAAGAAGAGAACAGTCAGCGGTGAGAGCAGCAATCTACCAAAGGAGAATGGCCCGCTTCTACAATAGGAGAGTTTGGACCCGCTCCTTTCTAACAGGCGATCTAGTGCTAAGAAAAGTGACTCTGAACACCCGACGACCAGAAGAAGGGTCGTTAGGTGCCAAGTGGGAAGGACCCTACAAAATCACCAAGGCAGTAAGACCAGGGGCCTACATCCTAGAACACCTGGATGGACGACGAAGTGAAGAAACCATGGAACGCCGAAATGTTAAGAAAATACTTCCCGTAAAAATCAACCTTCCTTTCTTCTATTTTCTTTTTTTGCAGAAACCGGGCAAAACAACGAACCGGAACAACTGTTGTAAAGAGGGCAGCACGCCCCCAAGCATGAATAAAAATTCATTTTCTGGCAAAACCCTTGAAAATAGCGAAAACAACCACCACCGAATCTGCCTTTGGACTGGGGACGTAACATTCCCCCAGGACCAAGCGATTCTCACAGCTCGGGGTCGGGCGATGTCCCACCGAGTCTGCTCTTTGGACTGGGGACGTAACATTCCCCCAGGACCAAGCGATTCTCACAGCTCGGGGTCGGGCGATGTCCCACCGAGTCTGCTCTTTGGACTGGGGACGTAACATTCCCCCAGGACCAAGCGATTCTTACAGCTCGGGGTCGGGCGATGTCCCACCGAGTCTGCCTTTGGACTGGGGACGTAACATTCCCCCAGGACCAAATGATTTACAGCTCGGGGTCGGGCGATGTCCCACCGAGTCTGCTCTTTGGACTGAGGACGTAACATTCCCCCAGGACCAAGCGATTCTTACAGCTCGGGGTCGGGCGATGTCCCACCGAGTCTGTCTTTGGACTGGGGACGTAACATTCCCCCAGGACCAAGCGATTCTTACAGCTCGGGGTCGGGCGATGTCCCACCGAGTCTGTCTTTGGACTGAGGACGTAACATTCCCCCAGGACCAAGCGATTCTTACAGCTCGGGGTCGGGCGATGTCCCACCGAGTCTGCCCTTTGGACTGGGGACGTAACATTCCCCCAGGACCAAATGATTCTTACAGCTCGGGGTCGGGCGATGTCCCACCGAGTC
>SKCR01015118.1:0-10199 GCA_019454045.1 Zanthoxylum bungeanum
GTTGCAACCATTATAGAGTACTAGTTCTGTATCCCTCGCGATCATCATCTCCATATGTCTGAAGTGATACTTCCATCTTGACATCACACCAATACACTACGATTCTTGATAAATCCAGAAGAGGTGTACACAGAACCCGTTAAAGCCCTGGACCACCAAAACTAAAGTTTACCGATTGTCGTAAGTACTAGCGATGTAAGTCTCAGGTTAAGATCATATGCACCTACCCTGAAGCGGACTCCCATAGACACGCAGACATACTACCAATGGGATTCCGCGGGGTCTATCCAGAGCGAAGCTGTTTTCCGTACCATCGGTAAAACACAACCCCCTACCGCACTTGCATAAGTATCCTATACTTAAATATATGAGAACTATGCCGTTGTGCCCTCACAACATGCACAAGTGCAGTACTAGTCTATTCCGCATTATCGATGTCCAATCTCGATAATACTACGACTAGGGATAATTAATGATTAAACCTTTATGGATTGATACCGTCTCATATCATCACAATCCGGAACTAATCATAGGGACTCTTACCATTTATTCAAAGTAAATAAATTACAAAACGGTAAAAGGCAATTTCATTATTACATAGTTAATTTTGTACAATAATACAATATCATTTACAAAATAGTGACGCTATGGGGCATAACTGTCTAACAAATCCATATTTTCAGACACTTCTCTACCTTACGTCAACACTTCTTTACCCTTCTCAGCCGTATCACTGTAGAAACGCCCGCTACATGTCATTCCTCTTACCACCTCTTCATCACTACTGGAGAAATCTTCCCATAAAATTTATTCCTCTGTTCTGTTTCATCCTCGCTGCTTCTATCCCAAATTCCCAGGCAGAAGGCTTGGTGGTCAAAGGATTTGAAGACAAGTCTTTCGGGTAGGCCAGAGTTTATCATTTAGGTTGGTGGTGGGACAGAGTGGTAATTCGGCAGAGGGTTTTTATGTGTGTTAGGCTGTTCTATTTCTGGGTCGGGTATCTTTTTGGAGTCTATAAGGTCATGGATTTCATGGCGAAGGCGGGCATAATTGTTAGTGTCATGGCCCTTCTGTTGATGGAAATGACAATATTGGTTCAGGTTGAGATGTGGTGGTGGAGGTGTGGAAGTGGTTTGGTTTCTAAGGGTTTCAAAAGTCCCTGTCTCTTTAATTTCTCCAATACCTTAGACAATGGTCTACCCAGGTGGAGAAACGCCGGTTCCGGATAGCAGCAATCTTAGCAGAAACAGGTTTGGCACCTGATGTTCCTCCAATGGTCCTCATGTTTAGGCTATAGAACTTTCTATCTCAGCTTATTCTTCTTCAATATCCATGACAGTCTCCCTCAACTGTCAAAAATCAGTAATCATGGAGGTCATCCTCCTCAACTTGCCATAGATTGAGGGCTTAGTACCCTTGATAATCATTTTTATCTGGTCATTCTCTGAGGGTCGAGTCTGCATTTTCAAAAGCTGGCTCCTCCAACGGTCTACATATTCTTTTAAGCTTTCTTCTGGCTTCTGCTTGGTGTTTTCTAAGTCCCGAAGTGACAAGTCGATCTCCAGATCTGTAACATACTTTTCAAAAGGCCTTTGCCAATTCCTTCCAATCCTCATTGGTCTTCCTCTCCAAGTTGTGATACCATACCACGGGTGCCCCATCGAGTGACATCCCAAACATTTTCTGAACCTGACGCTTGGATAAACCCACTGAACTCATAACTGAAACATACTGACGGAGATGGACCCTCGGATCCCTATTCCCGTTGAACCTGGCCATATCTGGCATCTTGAATTAAGCTGGCAACTATTCTTCAAAGGTCATTGCCTCATAATCTAGCAGGTCTTCATGTTTTCCCCTCATCTTATGGGTAACCGACTCTACCTGATCTCGGAGTTTCTACAGTTCAGCTTGAGACCCTGCCACTTTCCCCACAGCATATTCAGCCATATCATCATTAAAACCCGGAATATCATCATTCAATCTAGTCGAAGGGTTTACACCTCTGATTCTCATAGTTTCCCCCAGCACGGGGCACATCCATATTGGCCATAGCAGCAGTCAAGGCTTGCAACTGTTCAGTAACCTTGGTGAGATTGGTTTCCAACTGATCCATACGGGATGTTTCATTATCTGATTTGCACATGTTTGCTATCGGCCTTTTAACAAGTCTTCCATTTTCCCTACCCAACGGATATCTATGATGGCTCTAAGACACAAGAGAGTTAACATGATGTGTGTATGCATGAGATGCATGAGATACGTGCGATGTGTGGAACATATAATTCGGCCCATTGTCATTTTTAAAGCTTCAATCATATTATTGCAAGGTGCAAACTTGTCCCAGTTGAAAAGGCCCAACAAGTTTACACCTTTACGACAACATGGTTAAACAGCTTCAAATGATAAGAGGCCCAAACACAGGATGGCCCATCGGCATTTTAGAAAGTTTTGGCCTAATTGTCATAGGATGCGAACTCGTCCCAGTTTAAATGGCTCAACAAGTTCGCATTTCTGACAAGAAGTCCAACTGTATCCAAATAATGATGGTCCTAAACATAAGCATAAAGAAATAATTTCTACCGAGTGGCCCATCGACATTTCAGAAGCTTTTGGCCTAATTGTCATAAGATACGAACTCATCCCAGTTTAAATGGCCCAACAAGTTCGCATTTCTGCCAAGAATTCCAACTGCATCCAAATGAGGATGGTCCACAAGCACAAGGAAATAGTTGCTATAGGTCATACAACTCCGGTCTACGTGTGGGTTTGCGGGAGTGTGGACAAAGACTCTCACTGGCGAAGGATTGCCCACAAGTAGGTCTCCTCACTCAAGGGCTCGAGCGACCAAGTGAGCGTACCTTTTTTATACCTTACGGTACGTGCTAACGAGTTATGGTGTGTGACTAACTGTCAAATGGATTTCCCGTTGTAGATTCCCCAGAGGGAGGGTGGAGCGAACTCTCTTAAAAACCCAAGCCTCTTAGGCTCTTATCGCTTGGTGACATGAATAATCAATGAGTCCTCCAAATTAGTCCATCACGGTAGGCTACAAGTACATGATTATCTAGGTGTCTTTGTAGCTTTTCCTTATAGAAAGGTAGTGAATGATGGAAGACACCAAACCATTACCTAGCCTTAAAAGTGCCTTTGATTAAACCCCTTTCAACCCATGGTACACACGGTTAATTCAAGTACAAATCCAAACATTACAAGACATTATTTCGGGGGCAATTCTCTATCCCAGTGGAGTTGCCAGACTGTAGGACACAGATGTTGGACGACGCTGTTCCAGGCTCGCGGCCCGGTCAGGAGTACAGAGTAGCCGCGGGGGACTATACCGGAGAAATGACATAGAGTCGCCACCCGGTGTGAACCGGGAAAATGATTTAAGGCCGCACTCACCCCTCGTAAGGGAAGATCTCAAACCGTTGTGTTCGGAATGGTCCCTTACTTATGCCAATGTAATGATATGATTTGTGCAATAATCTAACCAAGCCTAAGCAACATATTCCAAGAATATTCTACTTCTAAGTTCACATGCATGAAAGTAATCATCATAACGAAAAACATACGATATCACACAACAATCTCATGAACATGTTGAATCATCAAACACGAAAAATAAATAACAACCTAAACATAAACATAAAGAAACACCTATTGCGAAAGGAGATAACAAGATCATGCATAGAGGAATAACATACTAATGGCTAAATCATGCTTAAGAAACAAGTAACATCCTAACTACCTAGTCATGATTGAACACAATCTTGCGAACACATCAAATGGATGAATGCGGAAATACAAATGGATGATAACAGCAAAAATATCAACAATGGAATGGCATGGTTAATTACATAATGCAAGAGAAATCACCCAAGAAGCAATCATGCATGAAATGTGATTAAAAGTACTCAGTTCAGTGTATGCGCGTTCATTCAGCGTTCGTAAATGCGTTCAAACGGTAAACAGAAGGTTCGCATTCGTATAGCGTTTGAGAATGCGTTCGAACGGGACAAGACCTGATGAAAAAAATGCATGCTCTTTCAAGTAGCATTCCTAAACGCGTTCGAACGGGAAACAGAAGGTTCGTTTTCGTATAGCATTCGAGAATGCGTTCGAATGGGACAAAACCTGATGCATGATAAAATAAAGAAAACTCATGTGCGTTCGACTAGCATTCGTAAACACGTTCGAACGGTAAATAGAAGGTTCACGTTCGTATAGCGTTTGAGGACGTGTTCGAATGGTACAATACCTGATGAAACAAAATGCATGTGCATTCGAGTAGCGTTCGTAAACACGTTCGAACGGGAAACAGAAGGTTCGCGTTCGTATAGCGTTCGAGAACGCGTTCGAACGGGATAGGACCTGATGCATGATAGATGACGTAACACATAAATAGATAAGAAAATCCATAATGTAGGACCCCGTGTGCCCGATTGAACTCATTCCCATTCCATCGGGTGTACCTCATCCGACGCGGCAAAACATCATGGTAAAGGTAGCCTTTAGGCATTTTCCCTCGAATAGAGGACCTTGAATCCACCCTAGTTAGCCCATGCGCACAAGAATACAATGCATGCGTAAATAAAGCAACGATATGCAAAGGATAAATGACATAATAAAAGATGCGGCAAAACATCGTGGTAAAGGTAGCCTTTAGTCATTTTCCCTCGAATAGAGGACCTTGAATCCACCATAGTTAGCCCATGCGCACAAGAATGCAATGCATGCGTAAATAAAGCAACGATATGCAAAGGGTAAATGACATATTAAAAGGCGCGGCAAAACATCGTGGTGAAGGTAGCCTTCAGGTATTTCCCTCGAATAGAAGACTTTTAATCCACCCTAGTTAGCCCATGCGCATTATATTACCGTGCATATAAAATAAAGACAACAATAATATAGGACCTCGTATGCTCGATTAAATATATCTCACATTCAATTAAACATACTCCGTCCGGTGCGGTAAAGTATTTTCGTAAAGGTAGCCTTTCAGACTTTTCTTCCCTCAAATAGAGAACCTTTAGACCAACATACTAAGCCCATGTGCACTACATCATCAATACACAAACAAATAACGTGCAGAAAGTAAAGGGCGAAATATATAATGCGGATAATAAACAATCAAGATAAAATGAAGCGAGATATGTGCCATTTGCTCAAGTGGTACGTGGAGTTGTATCCCAAGTACAGACCACACTACCGTCCATTCAGAATCGGCTACGGAATTTACGTCTTGATTTCCATCCTATATACCGCAAGAGACGACACATTTCTCATTCATTCAAGGGTCACAGCACACATCCACAAGCGACTCTCATTGAAGAAAATAAATAAAACAATTAAGAGATGAATAAAAATGAATAATAGAAGTGCCCTCGGGTCTAACATTTAAGGTCGCCTCTCGGACGTACGGTACACGATCGTCGGAAGGGTTAACGCTCTGCTACTCCTCTGGTTCACTGGTCCACTACTTCATTCGATGTTTCGTTGTTTGAAAAGCTATTTTTACACCGTTCCGCTACTATTTTTGCTGTATTATTGGGCTATTTTGTGTAGTATCTTAAGGGTTTTAAAGTTCAGTTTTTGTTCAATATTTATGGTGATTTAGGCTACTGTTTTAAGGTATTTGGGCTGCTATTTTTCGGTGGATGTAGGGGTTATTTTCAGGGTGATAAACGGCTATTGTTTTACTTGTTGATGTGTGACTAATATGGTTTTGATGGTGGTTTCGTTGGACAGTAATGTAAGGGATTTTTTGAATGCTTGGAGGTTTCTTGCGAATGTTATGTGTGAATGGACCAAGAGTTTTTTGTGTGAATGAGCTAGGAGAGGTGAGGGTTGGATTTGGGTTTCTTTTATAGGCAAAGGGTAGGGTGAATCCTTGCTTGAAAAGGAATGAGATTTGTGTAATAAAAGGGATACCATTAATTAGTGTCACACAAGGAAAAAATATACTTAATTGGGGACATGATTTGGTTTGATTGGGAAGGTGATATATTTGATTTGTTTATTTAGGTATGTGGATTATTTAGATTGGGATGTGATTTATTTAATTTAGGAAGGATATTATTTTAATTTGTGACATGTTTTAAATGTGTTAATCATTTTTGGGTGGGTTTCGGTGGGCTAAATGGGCTTGGGCGTGAGGCTAGCAACAAAACCAGAAGTACCGACACCGTTCGAACGCCGATTCGAACGCTGTACGAACGCCCGCAATCTGCTTGATGTTCTAACGTGTTCACGAATGCAGCACGAACGAAAGCAGTGAACATGTGAATTGAATCCGATGACATACTTATTCTGAATTTCCCCTTCCGACATTTATTTCCCGCGACTTCCGTGACTTAAAAGGTAGTGTCTCCAAATGAGACTCATCATAGGGACTTATATGCAAAATGCAGTGCCTACAGATGTGTTTTGAAACAGAGTTCCAATAAGCGAACCCGAATCTAATCCAGTGAATTAAATCCATCAATGTGTCAATTCTTGACCTTTTCCTTCCGACGTCCGTTTCCTGCGGCTTCCACAATTAAAAAGTTAGTGTCTCATATGAGACTCATCATCGGGACTTATATGCAAAAATGCAGTGCCTACACTCGGCTGTGGGTGGATTGGTGAAAGCTCATCGATGGTTGGTTTCGATTGCGGTAGTGGTTCATCCGTGTGTGGATGATTGGGTTATTTGTGAGATTTGATGAGTTTAGACGGTTTTGGTTGATGATTTGGTGATTGGATGGTCGGATTTTAGTGGAAGAATGAGAGAAAATGGCGAAATGGTGAATAAGGAGAGTGAGATCTGTGCGTGGTGGCTGCTGGTTTTGGACTTGTTACCGAACGCGCGTCGCGATGCCAAATTTTGTCTTGCGTTGCGACACATGCTTTTTTTAGGATGGTGTCGCGATGCGCAGGGTTTTCACGTCGTGATGCGGGATTTTTATTTTTTTTTGGCAAAATCAAGTCTTTCAACGAATTAATCCTCTGAGATGCATCTCATGAGCTGAATCCTTACTCGGCCGTCTTTACTGGATTAACTTTATATCCCCGTAATTTTTTCAAATTTATTTTGTGAAAATCTCGCTTGCACTGGCTTGCTTTGTCCCAAAATATTCCGTCTTTATTTTTCCTGCAAAAATAACACAAAATTAAAAATAATTCTATAACATGTATACACAAAAAAATATGAAAATAGAAATTAAAACAAATTGCATGGGTTGCCTCCCTGTTAGCGCTAAATTTTTCGTCTTCAGCCAGACGTGACTGAAATCTATCTATCAATGAGGTTTCATCGTCATTTTGGATGTCCGATTAAAGTCAATCTCATGAGCGTTGCTTTTGAATGGTCTCTTCCAACGGTAAGGTAGCAAAAAGAATTTTGTCTCATTCAGTGCTGGTGCCACCTTTTTAACCTTTATTGCTCCAGTGGTTCCTGAAAAGAAAGAAAGAAAATCAGGAGGTCTCGTATGGTGCTTGACCTTGGATGGAAGTTCCATTCTATCAAGCTTCTGGGTGATATCTCTAAATTGTACTCCCCTAAACAGTGATGTTTCGCCTGAATGCTCTGGATCTTCAATTTGGTCTGAAAATTTCTCCTCCATTTGCTCTGTTTCTTGCTCCACCTTTTCTTCACAGATGGATTTTAGGATTTCCTCGTTCAGTTCTTCATCTGTCATCTGTGAAATGCATGCTCCATAAGTGTCACCCTGAGGATGTAAAGAAATGTCTGATTTTAGGTCTTCATCCTCTGATCTGAGTGAAATGATTGGCTCAGGTAGATCTTCTTCAAACATTTGTACAATGGACGCTCCAAGATCTTCATTTTGAGGATACAGAGTTCCATCCTCAATTGTTGTTGGTGCAGTTGGTACAAACAACTCAGCTTCTTCATCAAAGTCGGAATCTGAATAATAAAAGTCAATCGAGACTTTGATGGTTTGGGTTCCTGAACTGATACCTCAGATTCTTGATACTGCTCAGCCTCTTCCTCTGCTAAAGTGTCATCGTGAAATGCTTGGTACTCGAAGCTCCGTCAGTTTTGTCTGAAAATGCTTCTTGAGGTATGTAGCTCTGGTTTTCTGTTAATTGTCTCATTTGATCTGTCAGTCTCTGAATGAATGCTGATTGTCTCTGAATACTTTCGAATTGATTCTGGTATGTTTCAAGCATTGCATCCAACTTTTCATCTCGTTTCTTTTTCCAATCTTTGAGCATGTCAATCATCTTTTCTTCTTCTGATGGTTCTGATTGTTGATGAAGATCGTAGGTAGATGGTGGATAAGATGGAAAATATGATGGTTCTTCGTACCTTGAATGATTCTGATAATTCAGCCACTCTGAAAAGTATATGCATTGATTGCTCGAGTGGTTACCATCACAAATTACACATCTCCCCATTTCGTTCTGATGAGCAAATGTAGTATTGCTTGATTTTGACATCCAGTGATAATTGTTGGGCTGGACAACAGGCCTCAGAAAACCAGACTGTTGCTCCAGATTTGGGGTGTATCTTCTTCTAGTAAAGCTCGAAATCTTTCAATCTCCCAATAATGTTCCATTTTTCAATTACCTGAAAACAAAAGAAAGAAATAAAAATTACAGATAAAAATAAAGAAAATTAGATACAAGTAAATTAGATAGCTTCAAAATAATAACTCAAGAAAAATGAGTCCGGGCAAAGGCGTCAAAAACTTGACCGGCGTAAACACACACGTATAACGCAAGTGCACATATCGTTCAAGTAGTATAAAAATATCGATCCCACGAGGACTTAATTCCTACTGTTGTTATTAATTATTGATACTATTTATTACAGGTACCTAATTATAGGGAGAAGAGAATGATTGCTTTTGTTGGTTGAATGTGGATTTGATAAATAAAATACTTAAAGACACAAAAGAAAATACTAAGGAAAATAACAAAAGACTCAAAGATCTAGGGTTGTGATTCCACACAATATTATTATAAAGATGAATTGATTCTCTTATATACGTGTAATAAATCAGTTTGCTAACCTGGAACACGAAATTATGCGAAAGCCTATGTCGATGGTCAGATGCAAATACCCAGTATAACCCAATTGAACCATATGTCTATGTCAACCAAATTACCTGGATTCATTAAGATCAAGTTCCAATTGTGGCTACCCCCGCCCGACAGGTATATGTCTATCCTGTAAGGAAATCTATTAAAGGGTTTTATATCCTCAACAAAGATCGTGGGCTATTGAATCTAAGGCTGAAACCTAAAATCCCTATGTCTAGTTCATTTTAAGTTTACCACATCAATCTTATTGGTGATCAGACAACAAGAAGCATTAAGCTTAAGACTCAATAAACAAACTAAAGAATTACCCATAAAAAGAAAATCATTATTAAGTGTGAATATTATGTTTCATCACTTCCCTAGAATAAAATAAAATGCTGGGGTTAGAGGATCCACATTTAATATTTTGTTATCTAGGAATCTCACTTATTATAATATATAAATTATTTTATGTTCTGCTTTCTCAGGAATTAATAATGTTAAACATTTAAAACTAGCCATATAGGCGGTAATCCATTTAGTCCAACTACACCAGCCATATAGGTGGTAATTATCTGTCACACATAAGACCAGCCATATAGGCAGTAAAGTAATTTATATTTAGACTGACCATATAGGCGGTAATAAAGGCTGCCATTAATTAATCCGGTTAAATTATAATTTATAATTATAATTAAGTGAGATTTACCTAGATAATTATATTAAAGATTTCACCTTTTACCCCAGCGGAAATTTAACTACAAAACATAAAGTAAATAAATAAAATGCTGTAATAAAAACTAAAAATAAAAATACATAATTTTAATATTATAATTTACAAACCTAGATGCTTCCTATGAAATCAGGGAAAAAATCCTAAGGAAGCACACCAAATGAGGTGCAAATGAGCTCAATTTATAGGCAGATATTGGGGTTGGCGTCGCGACGCCAAGATACATTTTTGGTCTACGCATTTGACCACGCACATTTCGTTGGTGCAATCTGGTGATGACATGTGTCACGCGATAAGTGTTAGAGTTCTATAGGTCCCAAGATCAAAACTCAAGCATGATACACAAGTGAATACAACGACGGAAGTGCGGAATACTTACATCGAGCGGTTGAGCGACGCGGAAGCAACACAAAATCTGATTTCTCACGGTTTGGGC
>SKCR01015119.1:0-10166 GCA_019454045.1 Zanthoxylum bungeanum
TAGCCTATTCCGCATTATCGATGTCCAGTCTCGATAATACTACGGCTAGGGATATTTAATGATTAATCCTTCGTGGACTGATACTGTCTCATATCATCTCAATCCAGGAACTAATCATAGGGACCTCTCTTCATTTATATATCTAAGGTGATCTAATCACAAATGACGAGAGTGCAATTTCCTTGTTACATAGTTAATTTGCTACAACAACACAATGATCTGTGCAAATAGGGACGCTATGGGTCATTTTGTCCAACACCACTGCAGTTCAAGAAGGGCCAAAACCGAGCTTGATGGAGGCAGCAACATGTAGTGCTTTTTTGGTCTTTGTTTCATTTCATCAAAACCCATCAATGTGAGTATGTATTCCGCCTTACTCTTTTGTGTATTCAATTCGTTTTTATGCATGTTTGTGATCCTTGGGACTTTGATTGAACTCTTTCAATGGTATCTAGAGCTTTGATTGCATGAAAACCGAATTAGGGTTCTTGAGCAAATTTGGGGCTTTTTGATTTTGGCTTGATTCTGTCTAATTGATTGTTTGAGGATGATTATATATGATTGAATTTGAGTTGTATGTAATCAATTTGATAAAAAAAATTGATTGGATTGATTTTCCCCAATTTGCTTATTTTTGTCAAAACTTTAATTTGGGTAAACTCGATTTAGGCATGATTTGGTTGAATTGTTTGATGCATTATGCTTGAATGAGGTTGAATTGAAGTTGTGCATGATCAATTTCAAGAAAATTGGATTAGATCAATTTTCCCCAATTCTTTAGGTTGAACATGAAACTTGAAATTGGGTAAAATGTGTTTGAGCATGTTTTAATTGAATTGGATGTTTAAGTATGCTTAGAACATGTTTAATTGATATTGTGTGTGATCAATTTCATGAAATTGGATTGGATTCAATTTTCCCCAAATTGGAGGCTTGGCCGAAAATAGCATAACCCTAATGTCTTGGTAATTTTGTTTTGTTTGATCATTGGATGACTTAAAACAATTGGTTAATGTTGTTTTGAAGTTCAATTGGATTGAATTTTGATTTGGAACATTTTTTCCCTTTTAAAGTGGCTTGGCCGAATCTTTAAGGACATGAAATTCATTGTGATTTTGTTGTTTGATTCATTGGATGAATTGAATTGATTTGGGAAATTAAGATTGTGGACTCAATTGGATTGAAACCGAATCGAATTGAAAAACCCCTAATTGCCGAGACTTGATAGCATGTTAATTGGGTTTGATTTTAATTGAATTGTGTTGGACACTATTTGGTTGTTAAAGTGCATGATTAATTAGGCTAATTGATGTTTTAGAAATGTTAATTGGGTAATTGATTATGTAATACACTTAGGTTAATTAATTGTGAAATTTGGAATTTTGTAAGTTAATTAATTTGGGCTTGATTTTGGAAATTGGGCTTGTTAGGTTGTAATTGGGCTTTTGGGCTTTGTTGTAACAAAGTTGGGTTTAGGCAAAATTGGTTGGATCCAATTAGGCCCAAAACCGAATCCAAAAGGTCCAATTATGACTTAATGGACCTTAATTATTTAATTGGGCCTAATGGGCCAAAATTAATTTAAAGGCTTATGGGGTAACTCTCGGATTGGATTTTGGTTGTTCGGTTTGACCCGAGTTGACCAAAAGTCCACGCCTATAGAAATTAATTAAAAGCCCATTGGACTTTAATTAAATAAAACATTAGATGTTAATCGGGCTTTGAGACCCGTTGCGATTAAATTTGGAATTTAAGTCGTAAAGGTTCGTTAATAAAAGTGTAATATTTAATTTAGAATTAAATAATGAATTAGAATTAATACGTATTAAATTGGATTTAATTATGTAATTTAATTTAATTCGTAGAAATTGTACTTTGAGTACGTGTTCGCAAAACGAGTTTGACTCGAACAAAAATCAAATCTTTGTTTGAACATTGGATGATCACTAATATTCAAGATTAATTAATTTGATTGATTGATTGATAACATGCTTGTATGAATACATGGTTGTGATGTTTGAATAATGTATATCGGATGGATATTAGTCGTGTTGGGCGATTTTGGAAATTGTAATAAATTTGATTTATTAAATTGGACCTGCGTGTCCAGCCTTATCTCCTATTTCTTTGTATTCTCTTCTCACCTATTCCCCTCCATGTAAAAGAGGTTTCTTTAGAAGTGTAGTGTAACGGGTAGAAGTAATACAAGTGCTAGCGGGAGAGAGAAAGTGAGAGATTTGATCTAGGATCAATGTAAAATATCCATCCGCATATCATTATTATTTTATTTCATACTCGCTTTATTATGTGTTTAGAATGCATGCTTAAGGGTGTATGATGATGAGACCTTAACAAAGATAATTAAATTGGTAGCCAATTTGCACGCGAAAAACCCTCGTTAAATATCATGCGTTTTTCCTTCCATTGAGTGATTCTTACTCAAGATCCGAGATTGGCAGGGGTTGTTGGCCAAAGTCAAGCCCTTGTCCATCAAAGATGTGTTTTAATCACGAGGCTTTGTTCCATATCGGTGTCGTGTCCAAGTTGTGGTTTGTTGGCCAAAGTCAAGACCACTTCTTGTCCATGGACATTGATTACGAAGCTTCCATGTCAATGGGTCCGCGCTTGACTGGGATCACTAGGTTTGTTGTGCCAAAGCCAAGGCCTAGTTGATTCAGAGGAAAAAGGTTAGGGTATGCATTCGATGTATAGGCATATATAGATATATGTTTGGGACTTGGATGTCCACCTACTGGATCTAGGAGTTGGATAAGATCCAATTGATCTTAGAGATCTACCTAGTTAATTATCATACAATTTGTTGGCCAAAGTCAAGATTGTGTGATATTTAACAGGATCCTAGCCCACTAGGAAACACGGTTTCCCGAGTACTCGACAGAGGGTTAGAGGCTCGACGAAAAATAGTGGGAGGCAAGAATTGAATTTGCAATACTCGTTCAATTACTCGCCGTATGCGCTCATTTAAATTATTTCGTCGTTAGATTAAATGTTAGTTAGACTAATATTTAATTGTTGTTTTAATAAACAGTTGGACTGTATTATATTTGATTATATATAATTGGATTATATTAATCAATATATTTGAATTAATTAATTTCAGTTTACAGTTGATTTTATAATTGAATTATAGTAATCAATGTAATTGAGGTTAATTAATTTGGATTATATTTGATTATATAGTTGGACTATTATAATCATTATATAATATAAAGTACCACTTATCGTTGATTAAATAGTTGGACTATTGTAATCAAGATAAAATTGAAAAGTTGGATATTTAAAATATAATCTGGGATTAAAATATTTTAAATGATTTAATTTTCAAATTGGGAATATATAATAGGTTACTTTATTTGATAAAATAACTTATTATACATTAAGCCAAAATTAAGCAAGATAAGTAGAGCATAAAATCTTTGGAAGATTTTTGTGATGATGACTTTAATGCTTAATTTAATATACTTGTCATAAATCTAATTTTGGATTTAAGAAGTATTAAAATTGCAATTTATAATTCTTGGAGAATTAATTGGCTATTCATGTAAAGTCAAAGTTTGCAATTGGGCATGTAGCACGAGGTGCACATTCCTTTCAATATTATAAAAACCAAGGCTTGGCCTAAGGTTCCTAAAATATTGAAAAGGATAAATGACATATCCCAAAGTGACTACCATTTGGATATGGAAGACACGAAGGAATTAAAGAAAGGGCGAGGCTCTAACTTTAAAAATGTTTGTCTTAGTTATGTTCACAGCTAGTATTGAAATTAGATTTTAAATACTAGTGTGGTACATAAAATATATGTATTGATATTCAGAATCTGCTTTGAGCAGGATACTGACTTCAAGCTGAGATTGCTCTGCGAATCGGAAACGGGACGAAAGTCGCTGTTTCGACCGTAGATACCTAAGTTTAGGAACTGCCCTTCGGGTATGTACTTGAATTAGGAACTGTTATAATGTAACTAGTTTGACTAGAGACATTATCTCTTTATCAGTGTTTAATCCGTTGCGGATAAAACCTTTATATTATAGAACACTGAGTGTTTTATTATATAAAGATGATACTGAGATAATATATTAGATATAAATAACAGAATTTATATTTTGAATATAAATAAAAATCTCAAACATATAAAAAGACAAATAAATAGCTCAAATTGATTTGATCAATAGAGACTTATTTATGGCATTATTGTCTAGGACACAATTAAACGAGACATGTCAGTTAGACGGTGTGTCCGAACTAAAACCGAATTTTGTTGGACATGATAAGGTTTATCACGAGTCGCTCTGAGCTATCATTTCCTTCAAACAGGATATGTATTAACAGTGCAAAACTTATTTAGAATAAGGTTCCATGTAAATCTGTTTGACAGATATCATATAGGATATGAACAGGAAAGAAACGAGGTTTCTCATTCCTGATAATTTGGGTATGCCAGGCATAAAGTTTGGATGATACCAAACTAAGAACCCAAAATGGATTAGTGCCAATATAGGTTATCCTAAGGGAAACCATAAGTATAGTACTTATAAATCCCACATGAGAACAATGTGATTGTTGCTCACCATGCGGTTTTCCTGAGAGGAATACCGATATGCAGTGGTCAGTGGGAGGATAGTGATACTCGATGAAAATCGGAGTAATACTGTTCTAGGCACTGAATCTTAATGGAACATATATAATTCATCAAGGATGAAACTATACCATTAATCTTCGAATACACAAGAACAAAGGAAGTGATACGAGGTATCGACTCCCTATTATGACAAAATGTCATGAGTCCAAAATGGATTCCATGTTTAACAACTATTTTGGATACTAGTTGTTGTACCACAAAGCATTGTGCTTATTGGTACATAATACGTCTTCAAGGAAGACATACATGGATGGCAACATACCAACGTACAAAGCTAGGCTTTTGACGGAAAGGTATCGTTATCAACATTGTGTTACTAACGGTTCAACCTTTTACATGTTGCCATGGTAAATCCATTTTGAAGATGCTTGTTGATAACTGTATATTTCATTTGTGAAATATGTCAGTTATAAATCAAAATCGCCTTCCTGAAAATGAAACCTTTTGGAGGATGTTTACAACATCCTGACGATTTTGTATAACCGACAAACAAGGTTTGCAGGTTATTCAATCCATGTTTGGATCAATGCAAGCATAAGGTTCTTGGAACTGACGTTTTGAAATAATCATAATGGTTTATGATTTGATTCAAAACGAAATAATTCTTGTGTATATAAAGAGGGTTAGTGGGAGCGCACTGACAGTGGCTGTCCTATAAAATAATGATAATACGTCATTTCTTGGAAATGATATTCCCATAAAAATAAATGTCGGCGAAAGCTTGGCTTTCGAAATACTCTCCGTGGAACCGTACATTGAAAAATGTACAAGACCTGGTGTATCATACGCTTTGAGCATATGGATTCACAAACAGGACCATCCGAGTGATAGTCACTGGATTGATGTTAGGAACATCCGTTAGTATCTTAGAGAACTAAGGATGCTGTCTTAGTCTATGGAGTAGGAGAACTTGAAGTGACTGGGATCATTGTAGCAAGTTTCCTATAACCGATAAAGACGACTAAAAGTCGCAAACGGTACTATACAGTTTGAATAACGGTGCAGTGAGCTGGAAATATTCCGAGCAAGATAACTGTTGCCGAATTAACAACAAATGCGGATTATTCCTGCAGCTGAGGCAGCAATGGAAGCCATTTGGATCGATAATAAATCTAATTAGATTAGATATAGTTCTGTTAGCAGCTGAGCTAGGCGTCAGCACAGGCTAAAGAATTAAAGGTCTCATCGACGATCCAGATATATACTTCTATATCATCTGATTCGTTCGGATTATACATCGTGGCGATGTGATGATCGTGTAAATCGCGTCAGACGATAATTAAGCAAATCCGCTGACGAAAACCTTTCCTCAGCAATTGAGCGAATTGTACATAGTTCGGGTGTTAGACACTCGAGTGACTGGCTATGTGCCAAGTGGGAGATTGTTGGATAATATGACCCATAGCGTCACTATTTGCACAGATCATTGTGTTGTTGTAGCAAATTAACTATGTGACAAGGAAATTGCACTCTCATCATTTGTGATTAGATCACCATAGATATATAAATGAAGAGAGGTCCCTATGATTAGTACCTGGACTGAGAATGATATGAGACAGTATCAGTCCCCGAAGGTTTAATCATTAAATATCCCTAGCCGTAGTATTATCGAGACTGGACATTCGATAATGCGGAATAGGCTAGTATTGCACTTGTGCGCGTTTGTGAGGGCACAACGGCATAGTTCTCATATATATAAGTATTGGATACTTATGCAAGTGCGATAGGAGGTCGTGTTTCACCGATGGTACGGGAAACAGCTTCGCTCTGGATAGACCCCTCGGAATCCCATTGGTATTTGACCGGCGTAAACACACACGTATAACGCAAGCGCACGTATCGTTCAAGTAGTATAAAAATATCGATCCCACGAGGACTTATTTCCTACTGTTGTTATTAATTGTTGAATCTATTTAATTACAAATATCTAATTAAATGGATAAGAGAGAGATTGTTTGTTTGTTTGGTTGAGTGTGGCTTTGCAAAATAATAAATAAAAAGATAAAAGAAAATACTAAGGAAAATAACAAAAGACACAAAATTCTAGGGTTGTGATTTATTCCAATATCATTATAAAGATGAAGTGATTATTTTATAGTTAGGAAATACAATGATTTATTAACCTGGAACACGAAATTATGCGAAAGCATCTGTCGATGGTCAGACACAAATACCCAGTATAACCCAATTGAACCATATTCCTATGTCAACCACATTATCTGGATTCATTAAGATTAAGTTCCAATTATGGCTACCCCCGCCCGACAGGTATATTCTATCCTGTAAGGAAATCTATTAAAGGGTTATCTATCCTCAAGGAAGATCGTGGGCTATTAAGTCTAAGGCTGAAACCTAAAATCCCTATGTCTAGTTCATTTTAAGTTTACCTAATCAATTTTATTGGTGATCAGACAACAAAAAGCATTAAGCTTAAGACTTAATAAATAAACCTTTAATTACCCAAACTATAATCTAACCCTTATAAACTGGTGATATTGAAAATCATCACAACCTTAGAAAAACTAACACATAATTATGACTAGTAAAAACATAAAATTAAAAGACATAAAGAATAAAAATGCTAAAAGTAAATTACAATAAAATAAAATGCTAAGGTAAAAGGAATTACTTTTACTACTACTAATTTAGATATCTCCCATAAAATAATATATAAACTTGTGATATTATTTAACCAACCGACCAATCTGGCGGTATCCTGATTAAGTCCAATTAAGTCCAACCAGCCATATAGGCGGTAATATTTGTCCATAATCCAGCCATAAAGGCGGTACCAAATAAATTTACCAACCGACCAGTCTGGCGGTATCCTTGATTAATCAAGTTTAAACCAACAGAAAATAAATATACCAACCGACCAATATAGCGGTATCCTTTATTAATCAGAATTTTAAAGTGTAAATATATTATTTTTAAGGGAGATTAATCTAAATAGTAACAGTAAAAGAATTACCTTTCACCCTAGCTGGGAAATTACTTTCTCATGAATAGTAAAAACTGTAAAAAGTAAAAAGTAAAAATTAAATTACTATTATTACAAATGGTAATAAAAATAAATTACAAACTAAAAAAAAAATAAAAATAAAATATTTTTTAGAGAGAGAAACTCTCTCTTCATCAAAGAGATGAGAGAGAGAAAGGCACACCAAAATTCTGAAATTCGCGCGCAGTATTTATAGAAATATTTTTCACTGTTCCAGCGTCGCGACGCCAAAGCCTCAGCGTCGCGACGCTGGATTTTGTCGACGTGGCACAATGAGAGATGACACGTAGCAAGGCGGCTGACTGTTAGAGCGACACGTGTCATGGCGGCTAAAACTCAATTATTGCTGACGTCATTGGTGACGTGTCACTGTTCATGACGTCATTGGTGACGTCACTGTGATGATGTGGAAGACAACGTGGCGACACGTGGGGCGGCGGCCGTCAGACGAATGAGAGGTTGACACGTGTCGCGCTGTGATTGGCTGATGATGACATGGCATGTTGACTCGGTTGACTTGCTGATGTGGCTGCTGATGTGGACGATGATGTGGCGACACGTAGGATGACACGTGGGTCGGTGGCCGTCCAAGCAATAGAATTTCGACACGTGGCACGGCGCATTTTAGCATCTCTGTTGTGATGGTGACACGTGTCACGGCGCACGTTAGCAAAGTCAACTTTTCTCAGATTCTGATTTTGTGGACCCGGCGCATGTTAGCAGATTCGGCGCACGCTGGGAGTCGCGACGCGGAAGGTCTGGGCGGCGCGACGCTGGAAATTACCAAAATGCCCTTTTTCGCCAATTTTTACTGTTTTGCTCCAAATTACCTCCAGAATGTCCTGAAACTTTATTTATCTACAAAATAACACAAAACACATCAAAACATTCACAAAACTCAAGAAACTGTACAAAATATTAGATTAAATGAGTGGGAAATAGTGATATAAATACCACTCATCACACCCCCAAACCTAACATTTTGCTAGTCCTCGAGCAAAATACAAAATAAAATAACAGAATAAAATTTAACTAAGCCATTTTCGTAGGGATCACGGTTGCATTTAGCATATGCAACAAGCCTTTAAACCCCTAGGTGTCCCTAGTGGACGAGTTGTAGTCTCGTGAGGGTTTACAGCAATGATACCCACAAACATTTTACAAAAGTAAAAAGTATTAAAACTAATGCACACAAAAGCAAAAAGACAAGCGAAAAGAGAATAAAGAAAGTTAGTAACTAATCAGGTGAAACTTCTACTACAAGTTACTAGTTGTTTTGTTTCTTTCTAAATTACCGAATAAGTAAATTCTCCGATTATTTTATCTTTCTTCATATACACAGTCAACATAATATTAAACAACTCATTTTTGCCCACAACAGTCATAAGTGCAGTTGATAAGAGAGTAATATTTTTGTCCTAAAGTTCTATCAGATTTCACACCTTTTTGTAGTAATGGAATAATTTTCTGATTTTTCTGATTTTTTCTTTGCTTTTTTGAATTTTGACTTTTTATTTATATACAATACCTTCCGTCTATGTAGCGAGCTTTGGGTTGGTGACTCCCAAACCAGTTGGCTTTAGGGCACCAGGTGTTAAGACACCCCTACGAACTTAATTACTCAGACTTCAGATATGAATATATTTTTGCAGTATCTTCGATCCATGTAGCGAGCTTTGGGCCAATGACTCCCAAACCAGTTGGTTTTAGGGCACCAGGTGTTAAGACACCCCTACAGACTTAATAACCCGGATCTTAGATACTTTATTTTTTACATCAGAATTTTTTTTTTTTTTTTTTTTTTTTTTTTTTTTTTATATTCCATTACTATTTATAGATGCTTCCTCCAATTAAACTAGAGCACGAAATATTACAAACTTTTTCAATTACAGCTCATGTCTGTATGTTTCCATGTAAGTTCATAATACCTGTCAAATGAGCATATGAAGATTCATTTTAGTCAGTATTATGGAGAATTCACAAATTAAATAATTCAAAAGGAAATAAACAAAAATTAATTTATTTCGAAATAAATGGTTTGAAATACGTCTCAAGAGTGGAAACTCCTTACTCGGCTATTTCTTACCAATTCACCTTTTTAGTCAAAATAAAAACACAAAAAGCAAAATATTTTTGTAATTTTTGAAAATTTTTCAATTTTTTTTGTATTTTTCGAAAAATTTTGGACTAAAAATAAAAACACAATACAAACAAGTATTATTAACTATACCTCACCCCCAAACCTAAATGAGACATTGTCCCCAATGTCTTAAACAGTAGAAGAAGAGTTTAGAAAATAATACCTGGTTAGTTGAAATTCTACAGGAAAATTACAGGTTAAGATCCAGATTAATTCGACGTCTCTTACCACGATCGTCCTCGGACCATTTTATCTTGGAAAGGATAGGGTCAACTTTCGGTTCATAGGCTACGAGTTGGTCAATTAGATCCGGAGCAGTTCTGGCAGTGAAGAGGAGTTCTTTCATAGGTTTCGACACGAAC
>SKCR01015120.1:0-10164 GCA_019454045.1 Zanthoxylum bungeanum
GCACAACTTCTTCAAATCTTGCCACAAAAATTGAAAAAATTGAGAGCCCAAAACTGCATGTAGTTTCGGCAATGTGAGAGAGAGAGGTTGAATGATTTTTGTTACAAGAATCAATTTATATTTATGCCATAATATTTATTAAATTAATAATAAACTTATTACACAAATCATGCAATGGCTTAGAGTGTCAAACACTCAATTTCCATGAAACCATTGAGTGCATTGTACACTATCTCCATGCAATGCATTAGAATCAAATAATGCATAATATGGCATGTGTCATGTGGGCCCTGTTAGACATTATGTCCCATAGCGTCACTGTTTGTAAATGATATTGTATTATTGTACAAAATTAACTATGTGATAATGAAATTGCCTTTTGCCGTTTTGTAATATTATTTACTTTGATATATAAATGGCGAAAGTCCATATGATTAATACCGGATTGAGATGGATATGAGACAGTATCAATCCATAAAGGTTTATCATTAAATATCCCTAGTCGGAGTATTATCGAGATCGGACATCGATAATGCGGAATAGACTAGTATTGCGCTTGTGCGCGTTGTGAGGGCACAACGGCATAGTTTCTCATATATTTAAGTATTGGATACTTATGCAAGTGCGATAGGAGGTTGTGTTTTACCGATGGTACGGAAAACAGCTTCGCTCTGGATAGACCCCGCGGAATCCATTGGTAGTATGTCTGCGTGTCTATGGGAGGCCGCATCAGGGTAGGTGTATATGGTCTTAACCTGAGACTTACATCGCTAGTACTTGCGACAATCGGTAAACTTTGGTTTTGGTGGTTGGGGACCTTAACCGGTTCTGTGTACACCTCTTCTGGGTTTATCGAGAATCGTAGTGTACTGGATGTGATGTCGAGATGGCAGTATCACTTCAGACATATGGAGGTGATGATCACGCAGGACACAGAACTAGTACTCTATAAAAGGTTGCAACGTCGGGACAATATGACCAGGTCAGGATTGTCCGATTTAAAGAGACTAGTTGCTTGATGTCCGATATATGTTTCGTACGGGGCAGACACTTTCCAGCCCCAGGCCTAACATGTGATCGTCTGATACTGGATCGATGTACGCAATACTACGGTCTATACGCTTGATATAGATCTATATTCCAGTAAGAATATTTCTGGAGAATGGGTAGGCATGGCGCTTTGCTAGAAGCCAACCTTGTCTTGTGAATCGGTAAGAACGTAGTACGAGGTACGTACGTGTTCGGATTATCCGACGACCGTATTTACTGCCAACATATCCGGAGATCTCTTGGGTCGCTTCCTGAAGATTCACCTATGATATTTGATTCGGACTTAATTAATCTTGGATTAATTGCGGAAAACTTTATTTTGGATAAAGTGCCTATTTAGAGAGAGAACGATTAATTAGAATTAATCGATAAATATTATATTCGATATAATAATCGAAATTCGATTTCGACGTAAAATTAAAATTAGATTTTAATTCGGGCAAACGAGTTAATTTAGAATTAATTCGTTAGCGACGTAAATAATAATTTCGCTAGGCGCAATTATTTATTTAAATTCGATTTAATTAACGTCGCAACGTAAGTTCGGTATTTCGGAAATATCGAACCCGAACGCGTGAGTGCCCGTGGGCCCACTTTCATTTGGAAACGTGTGGGGCCCACATGACACATGTCATTATATGCATTATTTAATTGTTAATACATTGCATGGTGATAGTGTACAATACACTCAATGGTTTTGCATGGATTTTGAGTGTTTGACACTCTAAGCCATTGCATGATTTGTGTCATAAGTTTATTATTAATTTAATAAAATTATGGCATAAATATAATTGATTTTTGTAACAAAGATCAATACAACTCTCCTCTCTCTCTCACAATGCCGTGACTTCCATTAGGGCAAGAAGATTTGATTTTCTTTTCTCCATTTGCTAGCACATTGAAGGATCAAAGGAGGTGATAGGGAAACCATCAAAGAGCTTGGAATACACAAAGCTTGGAGCTTCAACTCCTTCCTCCCTTGGCCGAAACTTGAAGCTTGGAGATTCAAAGATTTTCTTCATCACTTCTCATCACAAAAGCTTTGTAAGTATGATTCCGCCATACTTCATCTTTTAATATATATTCATTGTTGTATTTCATATGCTTAATCTTTCCTTGGGACATATAATAGAAACCAACAATGGTATCATGGAGCCATGGTTAAGCATGAAATACTTTAGGTTAATATTTGGAAAGTTGTAAAATGATGAAGCATGTTCTTGTGAAATTTGATTAATGAGTATGCTTACATGTATATAGAATGATGTTATATGGAATCAATTTTGAGAAAAATGCATTGGAGATTGTTAGACATTATGTCCCATAGCGTCACTGTTTGTAAATGATATTGTATTATTGTACAAAATTAACTATGTGATAATGAAATTGCCTTTTGCCGTTTTGTAATATTATTTACTTTGATATATAAATGGCGAAAGTCCATATGATTAATACCGGATTGAGATGATATGAGACAGTATCAATCCATAAAGGTTTAATCATTAAATATCCCTAGTCGGAGTATTATCGAGATCGGACATCGATAATGCGGAATAGACTAGTATTGCGCTGTACACGTTGTGAGGGCACAACGGCATAGTTCTCATATATTAAGTATTGGATACTTATGCAAGTGCGATAGGAGGTTGTTTTTACCGATGGTACGGAAAACAGCTTCGCTCTGGATAGACCCCACAGAATCCCATTGGTAGTATGTCTGCGTGTCTATGGGAGGCCGCATCAGGGTAGGTGTATATGGTCTTAACCTGAGACTTACATCGCTAGTACTTGCGACAATCGGTAAACTTTGGTTTTGGTGGTTGGGGACCTTAACGGTTCTGTGTACACCTCTTCTGGGTTTATCGAGAATCGTAGTGTACTGGATGTGATGTCGAGATGGAAGTATCACTTCAGACATATGGAGGTGATGATACGCAGGACACAGAACTAGTACTCTATAAAAGGTTGCAACCGTCGGGACAATATGACCAGGTCAGGATTGTCCGATTTAAAGAGACTAGTTGTTTGATGTCCGATATATATTTCGTACGGGGCAGACACATTTCCAGCCCCAGGCCTAACATGTGATCGTCCGATACTGGATCGATGTACGCAATACTACGGTATACTACGCTTGATATAGATCTAATATTCCAGTAAGAATATTTCTGGAGAATTGGGTAGGCATGGCGCTTTGATAGAAGCCAACCTTGTCTTGTGAATCGGTAAAACATAGTACGAGGTACGTACGTGTTCGGATTATCCGACGACCGTATTTACTGCCAACATATCCGGAAATCTCTTGGGTCGCTTCCTGAAGATTCACCTATGATATTTGATTCGGACTTAATTAATCTTGGATTAATTGCGGAGAACTTTATCTTGGATAAAGTGCCTTATTAGAGAGAGAGAAGATTAATTTAGAATTAATCGATAAAATTATTATATTCGATATAATAATCGAAATTCGATTTCGACGCGAAATTAAAATTAGATTTTAATTCGGGCAAACGAGTAATTTAGAATTAATTCGTTAGCGACGTAAATAATAATTTCGCTAGGCGCAATTATTTATTTAAATTCGATTTAATTAACGTCGCGACGTAAGTTCGGTATTTCAGAAATATCGAACCGAACGCGTGAGTGCCCGTGGTCCCACTTTCATTTGGAAACGTGTGGGCCCACATGACACATGTCATTATATGCATTATTTAATTGTAAATACATTGCATGGTGATAGTGTACAATACACTCAATGGTTTTGCATGGAGTTTGAGTGTTTGACACTCTAAGCCATTGCATGATTTGTGTCATAGTTTATTATTAATTTTAATAATATTATGGCATAAATATAAATTGATTTTTGTAACAAAGATCAATACAACTCTCCTCTCTCTCTCACAATGCCGTGACTTCCATTAGGGCAAAGAAGATTTGATTTTCTTTTCTCCATTTGCTAGCACATTGAAGGATCAAAGGAGGTGATAGGGGAACCATCAAAGAGCTTGGAATACACAAAGCTTGGAGCTTCAACTCTTCTTCCTCCCTTGGCCGAAACTTGAAGCTTGGAGATTCAAAGAGTTTCTTCATCACTTCTCATCACAAAAGCTTTGTAAGTATGATTCCGCCATACTTCATCTTTTAATATATATTCATTGTTGTATTTCATATGCTTAATCTTTCCTTGGGACATATAATAGAAACCAACAGGCCCCACACGTTTCCAAATGAAAGTGGGCCCACGTGCACTCACGCGTTCGGGTTCGATATTCCGAAATACCGAACTTACGTCGCGACGTTAATTAAATCGAATTTAAATAAATAATTACGCCTAGCGAAATTATTATTACGTCGCTAACGAATTAATTCTAAATTAACTCGTTTGCCCGAATTAAAATCTAATTTTAATTTCGTGTCGAAATCGAATTTTGATTATTATATCGAATATAATATTTTTACGATTAATTCCAAATTAATCGTTCTCTCTCTTTGTATAGTACTTTATCCAAGATAAAGTCTCTCCGTAATTAATCCAAGATTAATCGAGTTTGAATCATACGTCATTGGTGAATCTTCGGGAAGCGACCCAAGAGATCTCTGGATATGTTGGCAGTAAATACGGCCATCAGATTATCTGAATACGTACGTACCAAGTACTACGTTTTTACCGATTTACAATACAAGGTTAGCCTCTAGCAAAACGCCATGCCTACCCAATTCTCCAGAAATATTCTTATGGAATATAAGATCTATAACAGGCGTAGTATACCGTAGTATAGTGTATATCGAACCAGTATCGGATGATCACATGTAAGGCCTGGGGCTGGAGATGTGTCTGCCCCGTACGATACACATATCGGACATCAAGCAACCAGTCTCTTTGAATCGGACAATCCTGACCTAGTCATATATCCCGATGGTTGCAACCATTATAGAGTACTAGTTCTGTATCCCTCGCGATCATCATCTCCATATGACTGAAGTGATACTTCCATCTTGACATCACACCCAATACACTACGATTCTCGATAAACCCAGTAGAGGTGTACACAGAACCTGTTAAAGCCCTGGACCACCAAAACTAAAGTTTACCGATTGTCGTAAGTACTAGCGATGCAAGTCTCAGGTTAAGATCATATGCACCTACCCTGAAGCGGACTCCCATAGACACGCAGACATACTACCAATGGGATTCCGCGGGTCTATACCATCGGTAAAACACAACCTCCTACCGCACTTGCATAAGTATCCTATACTTAAATATATGAGAACTATGCCGTTGTGCCCTCACAACATGCACAAGTGCAGTACTAGTCTATTCCGCATTATCGATGTCCAATCTCGATAATACTACGACTAGGGATATTTAATGATTAAACCTTTATGGATTGATACCGTCTCATATCATCACAATCCGGAACTAATCATAGGGACTCTTACCATTTATATCAAAGTAAATAAATTACAAAACGGTAAAAGGCAATTTCATTACTACATAGTTAATTTTGTACAATAATGCAATATCATTTACAAAATAGTGACGCTATGGGTCATAACTGTCTAACAATCTCCCACTTGGCCTATAGCCAGTCACTAGCATCTAATACCTGAACTATGTATGTGTCGCTCAAACTTTTCCCGAGGAATTATTTTCGTCAGCGGATCTGCAATGTTGTCCTCTGATGCGATCTTTTCGATCTTCACATCGCCACGATGTATGATCTCTCGAATCAGATGGAATCGTCGAAGAACATGTTTGGATCGTTGATGAGACCTTGGTTCTTTAGCCTGCGCTATGGCCCCGCTATTGTCACAATACAATAAAACGGGCTCAGCTGCTAATGGAACTACTCCTAATCCAACTAGGAATTTTCGGATCCAAACCGCTTCCTTTGCTGCTTCAGCTGCTGCAATGTACTCCGCTTCAGTTGTTGAATCGGCAACAGTATCTTGCTTGGAAGATTTCCAGCTCACTGCTCCGTTATTCAAGCAAAATATGTACCCGGTTTGCGACTTGAAGTCGTCTCTGCCGGTTTGGAAACTTGCATCGGTATACCCAGATACCTCAAGTTCTCCATCTCCATAGATTAAGAAAACATCCTTAGTTCTCTTAAGATACCTAAGGATACTCTTAACCGCCATCCAGTGATCCTTTCCTGGATCGGCCTGATATCGACTACACATGCTCAAAGCATAGGATGTTAGACATTATGTCCCATAGCGTCACTATTTGTAAATGATATTGTATTATTGTACAAAATTAACTATGTGATAATGAAATTGCCTTTTGCCGTTTTGTAATATTATTTACTTTGATATATAAATGGCGAAAGTCCATATGATTAATACCGGATTGAGATGATATGAGACAGTATCAATCCATAAAGGTTTAATCATTAAATATCCCTAGTCGGAGTATTATCGAGATCGGACATCGATAATGCGGAATAGACTAGTATTGCGCTTGTGCACGTTGTGAGGGCACAACGCATAGTTCTCATATATTTAAGTATTGGATACTTATGCAAGTGCGATAGGAGGTTGTGTTTTACCGATGGTACGGAAAACAGCTTCGCTCTGGATAGACCCCCGGAATCCCATTGGTAGTGTATGTCTGCGTGTCTATGGGAGGCCGCATCAGGGTAGGTGTATATGGTCTTAACCTGAGACTTACATCGCTAGTACTTGCGACAATCGGTAAACTTTGGTTTTGGTGGTTGGGGACCTTAACCGGTTCTGTGTGCACCTCTTCTGGTTTATCGAGAATCGTAGTGTACTGGATGTGATGTCGAGATGGAAGTATCACTTCAGACATATGGAGGTGATGATCACGCAGGACACAGAACTAGTACTCTATAAAAGGTTGCAACCGTCGGGACAATATGACCAGGTCAGGATTGTCCGATTTAAAGAGACTGGTTGCTTGATGTCCGATATATGTTTCGTACGGGGCAGACACATCTCCAGCCCCAGGCCTAACATGTGATCGTCCGATACTGGATCGATGTGTTGGACAAAATGACCCATAGCGTCACTATTTGCACAGATCATTGTGTTGTTGTAGCAAATTAACTATGTGACAAGGAAATTGCACTCTCATCATTTGTGATTAGATCACCATAGATATATAATGAAAGAGAGAGTCCCTAGAGATCCCTGAGTTCCTGGATTGAGATGATATGAGACAGTATCAGTCCACAAAGGATTAATCATTAAATATCCCTAGCCGTAGTATTATCGAGACTGGACATCGATAATGCGGAATAGGCTAGTATTACACTTGTGCGCGTTGTGAGGGCACAACGGCATAGTTCTCATATATATAAGTATTGGATACTTGTGCAAGTGCGATAGGAGGTCGTGTTTCACTGATGGTACGGGAAACAGCTTCGCTCTGGATAGACCCCTCGGAATCCCATTGGTATTATGAATATGTGTCTATGGGAGGCCGAAATCAAGGTAGGTGTGTATAGTCTTAACCTGAGACTTACATCGCTAATGCTTACGACAATCGATATACTTTAGTTGAGGTCGTCTAGGACTGTAACCGGTTCTGTGAACGCCAATGCCGGGTATATTGAGAATCGTAGTGTATTGGATGTGATGTCAAGACGGAAGTATCACTCCAGTCATAGTGGAGATGATGTCACGCAGGATACGGTATTAGTGCTCTTAAGAGATGCGCATCCAATCGTGATATTATGACCAGGTCATGATATCCGATTATAGAGACTAGTTACCAGACATCCGATATGTGTTTCGGACGGGGCAGACACTTATCCAGCCCCAGCCTAGCACGTGACTATCCGATACTGGGCCGATATACACAATAAATTAGTATACTACGCTTGATACAGATCTTAATATTCTTAAATGGATATGTCCGGAGAATTGGGTAGACTTGGTGCTTTGCTAGGAGTCGACCTTGTCTCGTAAATCGGTAGAACGTAGTACTTGGTACGTACGTGATTCGGATACTCCGACGACCGTATTTACTGCCAGATTATCCGGGGATCTCATGGGTCGCTTCCCGATAATCCACCGATGACGCACAACTCGCACTCTTGAATAATCTGGGATTATACAGAAGAGAGAGAAAATTAATCTAGGATTAATAACGGAGATGTTTTATCCGGGATAAATGTCGTCTAAAGAGAGAGAACGATTAATTCGGAATTAATCGATGTATTAATATATTCGATATATTAGACGAAATATATTTCGACGCGAAATTAAAATCAGATTTTAATTCGGGCAAACGAGTTAATTTAGAATTAATTCGTTAGCGACGTAAATAATAATTTCGCTAGGCGCAATTATTTATTTAAATTCGATTGAATTAACGTCGCGACGTAAGCTCGGTATTTCAGAAATATCGAACCCGAACGCGTGAGTGCACGTGGGCCCACTTTCATTTGGAAACGTTTGGGGCCCACATGACACATGTCATTCTAATGCTTTGCATGTAGATTGTGTACATTGCACTCAATGTCATTGCATGGAGTTTGAGTGTTTGACACTCTAAGCCATTGCATGTTTTGTGTCATAATTTTATTATTAATTTAATAAAATTATGGCATAATAAAATAAATTGATTTTTGGTAAATCATTTTAACTTAACAACACAAGATCATCTCTCTCAAAAACTCTCTCTTCTCTCACGCCCAAAAACAGAAAAAATGGACTGGTTTGGAATCAATTTTGGCGTGAACAAAGGAAGCCAAGAGTGGTTTTTCATGGTGAGAAATCAAGTGCTAGCACACTTACAAGTCTTGCGAAGGTGTAGGGAGGTTCGACCATGAGCCGGGATCCATCCGACGAATCTAGGAACTCATTTTCGCAGCTCAAAAACAGAAGGCAGTGGGCAGTGGACTGCTGCAGTTCATGCGCCAAAACAGTGAGCATTTTGGCTTCAATGGTCTTCAAATCGACTCTACCAACCAATGTAAGTATTCCGCTATCTTCTTTGGTGTATTCATGCACGATTTTCATGTTTTTTTGATCTTGGGACCTAGATTTTACCAACAATGGCATCAAGAGCTAATGTTGCAAGCATGAAATTTTAGGGCTTAAAATTTGGGTAAATGTTTGTTGAGCATGATTGAGTTAATTGGTTGTTTAAGTATGCTTATAACATGTTTAATTTCATTTTGGTTGGACCAATTTGTTGAAAAATGATTTAGAATTTTTTTCCCCAAATTTTTGCATCTTGGCCGAATATGTGACTAATATTGGGTATTTTGATTTTGAGCATGATTTGGTTAAATTGATTAATTGAGCATGTTTAAATGATCTTTAATTGAAGATTGATTTGATCAATTTCAACAAAATATGATTGGATCAATTTTGCCCAAATTGGAAGTGTGGCCGAATGTGTGATGTGTTTGGAAATTTGGAATTTTTCATTTTGATTCATGGATGGGTTGTAATGTTGATGGATGATGTTAATTTGAAGTCAATTAGATTGAATTTTGAATTGAACATAAAATCCCCAAAAATATCACCTTGGCCGAATGTGTTGTATTTTGGGATTCTTGGAATTTTTTGATTGATGATTCATTGATGATTGTTGAAATCATTAGGTTGATGTTAATTTGAATAGAATTGGATTGGATTTCGAATTGGACAAAAACCCAAAATCCTTGTGTTGGCCGAATGTGTATGCCCTTTATTGTCTTGGTATTTTTGATTTTATGACATTGGATGTGTATGTAATCAAATTGGATGGTGATTAATGTCGATTGTATGTTCGATTGGATTGAAACCGAATCGGACACAAAATCCCTCCTTGGCCGAGAGCTTAGTAGCATGTAAATGGGTTTGATTTTTCAATTTGTATGTTGGACATGTAATAATGAATTAAGCATGATTAATTGGACTAATATGGTGTTTTAGAAATATTGATTTAGTTGATTAATCATGTAATACACTTTATTTTAATTGAATATGAAATTGGATTTTGTCATATTTAATTAATTGGGCCTAATTTTGGAAATTGGACTTTAATATAGTAATTGGGCCTATTGGGCTTGATTTTATCAAGTTTGGTTTTGGCCAAATGGATTGGATCCAATTGGGCCCAAAACCTTGACCATAAAGCCCAAATGCGACTTA
>SKCR01015121.1:0-10197 GCA_019454045.1 Zanthoxylum bungeanum
TACTGCCAACATATCCGGAGATCTCATGGTCGCTTCCTGAAGATTCACCGATGACGTATCACTCGCACTTTGATTAATCTGGGATTAATTAGAAGAAAGAGATAAATTAATCGGGATTAATTGATGAGAGAAAAAATTAATCTGGGATTAATTGCGGAGATATTTTATCTGGGATAAAATATTAATTAAAGGAGAGAACGATTAATTTGGAATTAATCGATAAAATTTATATATTCGATATATTAATCAAAATTGGATTTCGACGCGGAATTAAAATTAGATTTTAATTCGGGCGAACGATTAATTTAGAATTATTCGTTAGCGACGTGAATAGTGAATTCGCTAGGCGTAATCATTTAATTACGACGCGACGGAAATTCGTTAATTTGGAATTAGCGAACCCGAGCCCCGAGAGTGATTGGCGAGCGCGTTCGCATTTCGAATTCGAACGCGGCACGCGAGTCCATCAAGCGTCAATCATTTGTCACATCATATGCGTCAAATCAATTGTCACTTTGAGTGATGTGATATGACATGTTGTCACTTTATTAAGTGACATGATGTGAATATAGAAAGGTGATTGTTTGAAAGTTGATAGGACTTGGATAATAATTTTTATTCATTTACTTGGTAAATGGAATAAAGATATATGTATATAAAAATCATTTTCTCTCTCTGGACTTTGTGTGGTTCAACGGTTTTGGCAAAAACTTTGTGCCATTCACGTGACTCTTTGTTGTTTATGTATTTGGCCTAATTTTGAGACTAGATTCATGTGACACTCTCTTCACTTTCTTTTGGTCTTCAGGCTTAGGCAAAATGGAGCCAAAACCTTCTATCTTCTCTTCGGTCTTGGACCGTTTTTCTTCTTCTTCTTGTTCTTTTTCTACCGAAAATGGAGAAGCAAGATACTGATTTTTGTGGCAAAAATCAAGTGCTAGCACACCTTGAGCATACATAGGTGATAGGGAAGCTTCTTCTTTGAGCAAGGAAGCTTGAAGCTTTGAGCTTCACATGGTGGTCTTCAATGGCCGAAAATGGAGGATCCAACCAGTCCAAAACCGCACAGCCCACTGCATTTGGAAGCCATTGCCGAGCTTGGAGGGAGCTCAAAAACGCACCTTTGTTCTTCATTCATCAAAACCGAAATTCAATGTGAGTTGATTCCGCCACCTCCTTTGATGTGTTCATATGTGATTTTTATGCATTGTTTGTGATCTTGTGGACTTGATTAAACTCCAACAGATCGTGTAAATCGCGTCAGACGATAATTAAGCAAATCCGCTGACGAAAACCTTTTCCTCAGCAATTTGAGCGAATCGTACATAGTTCGGGTGTTAGCCACTTGAGTGACTGGCTATGTGCCAAGTGGGAGATTGTTGGACATAATGACCCATAGCGTCACTATTTGCACAGATCATTGTGTTGTTGTAGCAAATTAACTATGTGACAAGGAATTGCACTCTCATCATTGTGATTAGATCAACATAGATATAATGAAGAGAGGTCCCTATGATTAGTTAGTTCCTGGATTGAGATGATATGAGACAGTATCAGTCCACAAAGGATTATCATTAAATATCCCTAGCCATAGTAGTATCGAGACTGGACATCGATAATGCGGAATAGGCTAGTATTGCACTTGTGCGCGTTGTGAGGGCACAACGGCATAGTTCTCATATATATAAGTATTGGATACTTATGCAGTGCGATAGGAGGTCGTGTTTCACCGATGGTACGGGAAACAGCTTCGCTCTGGATAGACCCTTCGGAATCCCATTGGTATTATGACTAGGTGTCTATGGGGGCCGAAATCAAGGTAGGTGTGTATAGTCTTAACCTGAGACTTACATCGCTAATACTTACGACAATCGGTAAACTTTGGTTTGGTGGTGGGGGATCTTAACTGGTTCTGTGTTCACCTCTTCTGGTTTTATCAGAGAATCGTAGAGTATTGGGTGTGATGTCAAGACGGAAGTATCACTTCAGTCATATTGGAGATGATGTCACGCAGGATACGGTATTAGTGCTCTTAAAGTGATGCGCATCCAATCATGATATTATGACCAGGTCATGAATATCCGATTATAGAGACTAGTTACCAGACATCCGATATGTGTTTCGGACGGGGCAGACACTTATCCAGCCCCAGCCCTAGCACGTGATTATCTGATACTGGGCCGATATGCACAATACATTAGTATACTACGCTTGATACAGATCTTAATATTCTTAAATGGATATGTCCGGAGAATTGGTAGACTTGTTGCTTTGCTAGGAGTCGACCTTGTCTCGTAAATCGGTAGACGTAGTACTTGGTACGTACGTGATTCGGATACTCCGACGACCGTATTTACTGCCAGATTATCCGGGGATCTCATGGGTCGCTTCCCGATAATCCACCGATGACGCACAACCTCGCACTCTTGAATAATCTGGGATTATACAGAAGAGAGAGAAAAAATTAATCTAGGATTAATAACGGAGATATTTTATCCGGCATAAAATATCGTCTAGAGAGAGAATAACGATTATTTGGAATTAATCGGTAAATTAATATATTCGATATATTAAAACGAAATTAGATTTCGACGCGGAATTAAAATTAGATTTTAATTCGGGCAAACGAGTTAATTTAGAATTAATTCGTTAGCGACGTAAAAAATAATTTCGCTAGGCGCAATTATTTATTTAAATTCGATTTAATTAACGTCGCGACGTAAGCTCGGTATTTCGGAAATATCGAACCCGAACGCGTGAGTGCACGTGGGCCCACTTTCATTTGGAAACGTGTGGGGCCCCACATGACACATGTCATTCTAATGCTTTGCATGTAGATTGTGTACATTGCACTCAAGTCATTGCATGGAGTTTGAGTGTTTGACACTCTAAGCCATTGCATGTTTTGTGTCATAATTTTGTTATTAATTTATAAAAAATTATGGCATAATATAAATTGAATTTTGGTAAATCATTTTAACTTAACACAAAACTTCTTCTCTCTCATTTTCTCTCTTCCTCTCACGCCCAACAGAATTTGGGACTGGTTTTTGAACCAGAAAACGTGACACTAAAGGGAAGCAAGGGTTGGGTTTTCATGTGAAAACCGCAAGTGCTAGCACACTACGAGTCTTGCGAAGGTGGTAGGGAGGTTCACCATGAGGCGGGACTCATCGACGGAGTTTGGAGCTTCGTTTTGAGACCCGAAACTGCCAAGACAGTGAGCATGGACTGGTTGCAGCAGTGGCGTGAGCAAGGCAGTACGTTTTTGGCCTTGATTCGTCTTCAAATCGACATAACCCATCAATGTGAGTATTCCGCTACCTCCGTTGATGTATTCATGCATTTTTCATGTCTTGATTTGATCTTGGGACCTTAGAAATAACCAAAGACAACAACCTATCCATTGTTGAGTTTTTCTAAGTCCCAAAGTCCCATGATCAAACAAGACATGAAATAATGCGTGAATACACCAACGAAGATAGCGGAATACTTACTTGGTTGGTAGAGTCGATTTGAAGACAAATGAACCCAAAAAACGCACTGCCATGTGAGCTTACTGCATGCAGTCCACTGCCTCCAAAAACAGAATTTTGAGATGAGAACGCAGCTCCTAGCTTCGTTGGATGGATCCCGGCTCATGGTCGAACCTCCCTACCACCTTCGCAAGACTTGTAAGTGTGCTAGCACTTGAATTTTCACCATGAAATCCACTCTTGCTCCCTATTGTTCACGCCCAAACTGGTTCAAAACCAGTGAAGAACAGCCACTATTTTGGCGTGAAGAGAGATGAGAGAAATGAGAGAGTTGAATATTTTTTTGATTACAAAAAATCAATTTATATTTATGCCATAATATTTATTAAATTAATAATAAACTTATGACACAAATCATGCAATGGCTTAGAGTGTCCAACACTCAATTTCCATGCAAAACCATTGAGTGCATTGTACACTATCTCCATGCAATGCTTAGAATTAAATAATGCATAATATGACATGTGTCATGTGGGCCCCACACGTTTCCAAATGAAGTGGGCCCACGTGCACTCACGCGTTCGGGTTCGATATTTCCGAAATACCGAACTTACGTCGCGACGTTAATTAAATCGAATTTAAATAAATAATTGCGCCTAGCGAAATTATTATTTACGTCGCTAACGAATTAATTCTAAATTAACTCGTTTGCCCGAATTAAAATCTAATTTTAATTCCGCGTCGAAATCTAATTTCGTTTAATATATCGAATATATTAATTTACCGATTAATTCCAAATTAATCGTTATCTCTCTCTAGACGATATTTTATCCTAGATAAAATATCTCCGTAATTATCCTAGATTAATTTTCTCTCTCATCTATATAATCCCAGATTATTCAAGAGTGCAAGTTGTGCGTCATCGGTGGATTATCGGGAAGCGACCCATGAGATCCCCGGATAAGTTGGCAGTAATACGGTCGTCGGAGTATCCGAATCACGTACGTACCAAGTACTACGTTCTACCGATTTACGAGACAAGGTCACTCCTAGCAAAGCACCAAGTCATCCCAATTCTCCGGACATATCCTTTTAGAATATTTAAGATCTATATCAAGCGTAGTACTAACTAATGTATTGTGCATATCGGCCCGTACCGGATAGTCACGTGCTAGGCTGGGGCTGGATAAGTGTCTGCCCCGTCCGAAACACATATCGGATGTCTGGTAACTAGTCTCTATAATCGGATATTCATGACCTGGTCATAATATCACGATTGGATGCGCATCACTTAAGAGCACTAATACCGTATCCTGCTGACCGAACCAACCTATGACTGGAGTGATACTTCCGTCTCGACATCACATCCAATACACTACGATTCCTGATAAACCCAGAAGAGGTGAACACAGACCAGTTAAGATCCCCCAAACCACCAAACCAAAGTTTACCCGTTGTCGTAAGTATTAGCGATGCAAGTCTCAGGTTAAACTATACACACCTACCTGATTTCGGCCTCCCATAGACACCTAGTCATATACCAATGGGATTCCGAAGGGTATCCAGAGCGAAGCTGTTTCCGTACCATCGTGAAACACGACCTCCTATCGCACTTGCACAAGTATCCAATACTTATATATATGAGAACTATGCCGTTGTGCCCTCACAACGCGCACAAGTGCAATACTACCATATTCCGCATTATCGATGTCCAGTCTCGATAATACTACGGCTAGGGATATTTAATGATTAATCCTTCGTGGACTGATACTGTCTCATATCATCTCAATCCAGGAACTAATCATAGGGACCTCTCTTCATTTATATATCTATGGTGATCTAATCACAAATGACGAGAGTGCAATTTCCTTGTTACATAGTTAATTTGCTATAGCAACACAATGATCTGTGCAAATAGTGATGCTATGGGTCATATTATCCAACACCAGCAGCCCTTATCCCACCGTGAACACCATCAAAATAGCCCCCAGAACTGAGAAGAAATCACCCAAAATAGCCCAAAAATAAGCCTTTAAACCAGTCCAGAAAAGTCCCTAAAACAGCCATGTATTCACGTAAATAGACCCCAAAAATACACCTAAATAACCACAAAATAGCAAGTTATAATAGTCCCTAAAACCACAGAAACAGCAAAAATAGTAGCCCAAAACAGAGAAAACTGTTGGTTTCTATTAAGGTCCCAAGATCAATAATAAGCATGAAATATGTGCGAATACAAATCAACGAAGTTGCGGAATACTCACATTGATCGGTTGAGCGACGCGGTGAGCAACAAAATCAAATTCTGCTCATTGACAGTTCACGGTAGTGAGCTGCTACACCTCACTGTTTTCGGCTCGGTTTTGGTCCATCCCGGCTCATGGTGGACTTCCCTATCACCTTCGCATGTCTCGTAAGTGTGCTAGCACTTGTGATTTTTCCACAAAATCCCACTCTTAGCTTCCCACTGCTCACGATTTTTCAAACCAAAAACACATAAAAATTCAGCCCCAATGGCGTGAAGAAGAAGCGAAAATGAGGGGAGAGAGAGAGATAGAAAAAATGTGTGTTGTGTGAGTTGTGTAAAAGAAAAGTGTATCTAATACAAAAAAATTAATTCAAAACTCAATTTTCCAAAAGTCAAATATCAATTAAAATTGAATAAGTCTTTCAAGCTTCAAAAGCATTTTCCTACAACTCATATCAAGTCACATCACTCAATCAGTGACAACTTGTTCACATCACTCAAAGTGACATTTGATTTGACGCTTGATGTGACTAATGATTTGACGCTTGATTTGACTTACGTTCCGCACTCGAATTCGAAATACGATGCCTCGCAAACAATCTCGGGCTCGGTGTCGCTAATTCCAATTAACAAATTTTCCGTTGCGACGTAATTAAATCTAATTCAATTAAATAATCATGCCTAGCATAATTACTATTCACGTCGCAATGAATTAATCTAAATTACTACTTCGTTCGCCCGAACTAAAATCTAATTTTAATTCCGCGTCGAAATCATAATTTCGTTTAATATATCAAATATATTAATTAATCGATTAATTCCAAATTAATCGATATCTCTCTTTTAATGATATTTTTATCCCAATCAAATATCTCCGCAATTAATCCCAGATTAATTTCTCTCTCTCTTCAAATTAATCCCAGATTAATTTAGAGTGCGAGTCATACGTCATTGGTGAATCTTTGGGAAGCGACCCATGAGATATTCAGATATATTGGCAGTAAATTCGATCGTCGACTATCCGAACACGTAAGTACCAAGTACTACATTTTACCGATTTACAAGATAAGGTTGGCCTCTAGCAGGAATAAGGATATATATCAGGCGTAGTATACGTAGTTATTGCATATTTATGCAGTATCGGATGATCACGTGCTAGGCCTAGGGCTGGAATTGTGTATGCCCGTTACGAAGCACATGTCGGATGTCTTGGTAACTAGTCTCTATAATCGGATAAACATGACCTTGTCATTTTATCTCGATGAGTGCAGTACTTCAGAGAACCAGTCACGTATCCTACTTGACCATCATCTCCATATGACTAGAGTGACACTTCCTTCTTGGCATCACACCCAACACACTACGATTCTCAATATACCCAGCATTGGTGTACACAGAACATGTGAAAGCCCTGGACGACTGCAGCCAAAGTATATTGATTGTCGCAAGTATTAGCGGTGCAAGTCTCAAGTTAAGACTAAATACACCTACCCTGATTTCAGACTTCCATAGACATATAGTCATACTACCAATGGAATTTCGAGGGGGTCTATCCAGAGCGAAGCTGTTTCCCGTATCATCGGTAAAACACAACCTCCTATTACACTTGTATGAGTATCTTATACCCAAATATATGAGAACTATGCCGTTGTGCCCTCACACGCGCACAAGTGTAGTACTAGTCTTTTATGTATTTATCGATGTCCAATCTCGATAATACTCTGACTAGGGATATTTTAATGGTTTATCCTTCGTGGACTGATAACTGTCTCATATCATCTCCATCCAGGAACAAATCATAGGGACCTCCTATCATTTATACATCTAGGTGATCTAATCACAAATGATAAGAGTGCAATCTCATTTTTCACATAGTTAATTTGTCAACAACAACACCATGATCTGTACAAATAGTGACGCTATGGGTCATAATTGTCCAACAATCTCCCACTTAGCCTATAGCCAGTCACTCGAGTGTCTAACACCCGAACTATGTATTGTTGGCTTAAACTGCTGAGAAATGCTTTCGTCAGCGGATTTGCATGATTATCATCTGATGCGATTTATTCGATCATCACATCGCCACGATGTATGATCCGAACGAATCAGATGAATATCGAAGTATGTATCTGGATCATTGATGAGACCATTAATTCTTTAGCCTGTGCTGACGCTTAGCTCAGCTGCAAACATAATTATATCTAATCTAATTAGAGTTATTATCGACCCAGAAGGCTTCCATTGCTACCTCAGCTGCAGCAATATTCCGCATTTGTTGTTTATATGGCAACAATATCTTGCTTGGAAGATTTCAAGCTCACTGTACCGTTATTCAAACTGTATAGTACCGTTTTACGACCTGCAGTCGTTTTATCGGTTTAGGAAACTTGCTACAGTGATCCCAGTCACTTCAAGTTCTCCTTCTCCTTAGATTAAGACAACATCCTTAGTTCTCTAAGATACTAATGGATGTTCTTAACATCAATCCAGTGACTATCACTTGGATTGGCCTGTTTGTGAATCCATTTGCTCAAACAATATGAGACACCAGGTCGCGTACATTTTTCAATGTACGATTACATTGAAAAGTTTTTATCGAAAGCCAAGCTTTCACCGATTATTAATATGGGAATATCATTTCCAAGAAATGACATATTATCATTATTTTATAGGACAGTCACTGTCAGTGCACTCCCACTAACCTCCTTATATACACAAGAATCATTTCGTTTTGAATTAAATCATAAACCATTATGATCACATCAAAACTAAAATTCCAAAACCTAATGCTTGTTTCAATCCAAACATGGATCGAATAACCTGCAAACCTTGTTTACTAGTTTTGGTACGACAAAACCGACAGGATGTTGTAAACATCCTCCGAAAGGTTTCCTTTTCAGGAAGCGATTTTCCCGTTCAGCTGCCATATTTCATAAATGAAACATGTAGCTTTAGCAAGCATTATCCAAATGGATTAACTGTGGCAACAGGTAAAAGTTTAATCGTAATCAACATAATATTGATAACGATACCTTTCCGCTAAAAGCCTAGCTTTGTACGTTGGTATGTTGCCATCCATGTATGTCTTCCTTGAAGACTTATAAGTACCAATAGGCACAATGCCTTTTGGTATATAACTAGTATCCAAACTTGTTGATATACATGGAATCCATTTCGGATCATATGGCACTTTGCCATAATAGGGAGTCGATACCTTGTATCACTTCCATATACGTAGTCAGTTGGTATTCATCAATAAGATAACATCTTTATGAGGTGAGATCAGAAACCCATACCCCAAGTTGTTTTCTGACTCTCTCCGAACTACGTGGTTCTTGTGTATTCGAAGATTATGGAAATAGTTTCATCCTTGATGAACTATTTGTGTTCCATTAAGGATCGGTGCCAGGAATAGTATTACTCTGATTTTCATCGAGTTTTACTATCCTCCCACTAACACTGCATATTAGTATTCCTCTTAGGAAAAACGCATGGTGAGCAACAACCTAATTGTTCTCTCGTGAGATGTATAAGCATATGTTTATGGTTTCCCTATGATAACCTACAATTGGCGCTTATCCAATTTGGGTTCTAGTTTGGTATCATCCAAACACATGCCTAGCATACCCAAATATTCAGGAATGAGAAACCTGGTTTCTTTCCTGTTCATATCCAATATGATATCTATCAAACAGATTTTAATGGAACCTTATTCTAAATAAATTATGCACTGTTTATGCTTATCCATTGAAGGAAATGGTAGCTCAGAGCTGTTGGACAAAATGACCCATAGCGTCACTATTTGCACAGATCATTGTGTTGTTGTAGCAAATTAACTATGTGACAAGGACATTGCACTCTCATCATTTGTGATTAGATCACCATAGATATATAAATGAAGAGAGGTCCCTATGATTAGTTCCTGGATTGAGATGATATTAGACAGTATCAGTCCACAAAGGATTAATCATTAAATATCCCTAGCCGTAGTATTATCGAGACTGGACATCGATAATGCGGAATAGGCTAGTATTGCACTTGTGTGCGTTGTGAGGCACAACGGCATAGTTCTCATATATATAAGTGTTGGATACTTGCAAGTGCGATAGGAGGTCGTGTTTCACCGATGGTACGGGAAACAGCTTCGCTCTGGATAGACCCCTCGGATCCCATTGGTATTATGAATATGTGTCTATGGGAGGCCGAAATCAAGGTAGGTGTGTATAGTCTTAACCTGAGACTTACATCGCTAATGCTTACGACAATCGATATACTTTAGTTGAGGTCGTCTAGGACTGTAACCGGTTCTTGTTGGAAATCTAATAACCATGTCCCAAGATCAAAAACAAAACAAGCAAAATATATATAAGAATGAACTACATTGAAGTAATGGCGGAAACAATACTCACAAAAACGGAATGTGGATGCAATGGATGAAACAAATGTTGCTCCTTTGTGCAGTGGAGGATTCGG
>SKCR01015122.1:0-10215 GCA_019454045.1 Zanthoxylum bungeanum
ACGTGAATAGTAATTTTGCTAGGCATAATTATTTAATTACGTCGCAACGGAAAATTCGTTAATTTAGAATTAGCGAACCCGAGCCCGGAGGTTTACGGGCGCACTCGCTTGCGAATTAAAGTGCGGCCCACAAGTCACATCAAGCGTCAAATCACTAGTCAATCGATTGATGTGATGTCTAGTCACTTTGGGTGATTTGATAACATGTCATGAGTGATTGATGGTGGTAGTGGGTTGGCATAATGCCTTGACTTTTTGAAAGTGGAAAATTGGTATATATTTTGATTGATTTTGAAAATCAATTATCAAATACACAAACCAACTCTTCTCTCCCACTCTCTCCTCTCTCACGCCCAATGGGCTGTTTTCTTCTTCATTTTTTTCTGTCACAGCCGAGAATTGAAGGAGAAGCAAAGGGAATTTTATGGCAAAATTTCCGAAGTGCTAGCACGCTCTAAGGGTCTTGCGAAGGTGATAGGGATATCGACTTGTGAGTTTGGAATCACAACACAAAGCTTGGAGCTTGGATGACCAAGATGGCTGAATTTTGGAGCACAAAAATCACTCCACTGCCGAGAACCTTGGAGGGAAAAGCTTGAAGATTTTGATGTTCCTCGCGTCGCAAAAGCTGATCGTTGTAAGTATGATTCCGCCATGCTTTTAAGAGTATTCATACATATATGTTTCATTGCTTGATTTGATCCTTGGGACCTTAGAGAAACCCAACAATGGAATCAGAGCCATTTTGAGTATGAAATTTTTTATAGGGTTAAAATTGGTTAATTGAATTTGAGCATGATTTGATAAAATTAATTGATTGAGTATGCTTGAATGATGTTGTATTGAAGTTGTATTGGATCAATTTCATGAAAAGTTGATTGGATCAATTTTTCCCCAATTGGAAGGCTTGGCGAATCATTGTGATGCCCTAATGTCATGGTATTTTTTGTTTCTTTGATCATTGAATGACTTGAAACAATTGGGAAATGTTTAATTGATAATTAATTGGATTGAATTTTGAATTGGACATGAAATCCCCAAAATGCCGTGGACTTGGAAGCATGGAAAATGATTGATTTTTTACTAAAATGTGTTGGACATGTTTTGATGTTAATGAGCATAATTAATTGTATAAATTTGTGTTTTGGAAATGTTAATTTGGGTAATTAATTATGGCATACACTTTGGTTAATTAAGTTATAAAATTTGGAATTCGGTAATTTAATTAATTGGGCCTATTTTGGAAATTGGGCTTATAAAATTGTAATTGGGCTTAATGGGCTTGGTTGTACCAAGATTGGTTTAGGCTAAATTAGTTGGATCTAATTGGGCACAAAACCATATCCATAAACTCCAATTATGACTTAATGGACCTTTAATTATAATTGGGCCTAATGGGCCTAAATTGGTTTCTTGGCAAATAAGGGTGATTCATTAAATGGGCTTTGGTATTTGGGTTTGACCCATATTGACCAAAAGTCCATGCCTTAGAAATTAATTAAAAGCCCATTGGACTTTAAATTAAATTGACATTGGATGTTAATCGGGCTTTGAGACCCGTAACGATTAGATTTGGAATCTAAGTCGTAAAGGTTCGTTAATAAAGTATAATATTTAATTTAGAATTAAATATGGGATTAGTATTAAATACAAATTGAATTGGATTTAATGTTGTAGTTTAATTTAATTCAAGAATTCGTACTTTGAGTACTTATTCGCAAAATGAGTTTGACTCGCGCAAAATCAAATCGTTGTTTGAACATTGGATGGTCAATAATATTCAGATTAATTAATTAGATTAGATTGATTGATAACATGCTTGTGTGAATACATGGATGCGATGTATGAATAATGTATATCAGATGGATATTAGATGGGTGAGGGCAATTTTGGAAATTGTTGTAATAAATTTAGAATTTATTAATTGGACATGCGTGTCCAGCCTATTACCTCATGACTCTGTGTAGTTCTATTCTCACCTATTCCCCTCAATGTAAATGATGTTTATTTAGAAGTGTTATGCAATCAGGTAGAAGTAATACTTGTGCTAGCGGGAGAGAGGAAAGTGAGAGATTTGTTCTAGGAACAATGTTTAAGTATCCATCCGCATATCATTATTATATTTATTTATATGTGCCTTAATATGTGTTTAGAATACATGTTTAAGGGTGTATGATGATGAGACCTTAACAAAGATAATTAATTGGTTGCCAATTACACGCGAAAAACCCTCAACATCATATTAAACGTTTTTCCTTCCATTGAATGATTCTTACTCAAGATCCAAGACTGGCACTGGTTTTTTGGCCAAAGTCAAGACCTTTGTTCGTCGAGGATGTGTTTGAATCATGAAGGCTTTGTTCCATATCGGTGTCTTGTCCAAGTTGTGATTTGTTGGCCAAATTCAAGATCACTTCTTGTCCATCGACATTGATTACGAAGCTTTCCAAGGTCAATGGGTTCCGCTTAACTGGGATCACTAAGTTTGTTGTGCCAAAGCCAAGGCTTAGTTGATTCAGAGGAAAAAGGTTAGGCAATATATTGGATATATTGGCATATATAGGATATATGTTTCGGACTAGGATGTCCACCTATTGTATCTAGGAATTGGATGGGATCCAATTGATCTTAGAGATCTACCTAGATAACTATCATACAATTTGTTGGCCAAAGTCAAGATTGTGTGTTATTTAACGGGATCCTAGCCCACTAGGAAACAAGGTTTCCCGAGTACTCCATAGAGGGTTAGAGGCTCGCCGAAAAATAATGGGAGGCAAGTATTAAATTTGCAATATTCGTTTAGTTACTTGTCATACGCGCTCATTTCAATTTTTTCATCGTTACATTAATATATTAGTTGGACTAATAATTAATCGTTGTTTTAATTGAACAGTTGGACTGTATTCAAACTATTTCATTTATAGTTGATTATATAATTGGATTATAGTAATCAATATATTTGAAATAACCATTTTAATTAATAGTTGATTTTATAATTAGATTATAGGAATCAATATAATTTAATTTAATCAATTAAATTATAGTTGATTGTATAGTTGGACTATAGTAATCATTATAATCAATAGTACCTAAAATCGTTGATTAAATAGTTAGACTATTAGAATCAAGATAATTGAAAGATTAGTGTTTAAAACATAATCCTGGGTGAAAATGCATTTAAACGACTTTAATTTTCAAATTGGGAATAATGAATCAGGATAGTCCTGAAAACTGAGAAGTTACTTTATTTGATAAAATAACATCTTGGGCCTAAGCTCGAAGTTAAGCAAATAGTAGAACATGATATTTGGAATATTCATGTGATGATAACTTTAGTGCTTAATCCATTATGCTTGACGCATAGACTCCTTAATTTCTTAATCAGAACTAAGGATTGGATCCTTATAGTATGATAATGAAATTGAAGGATCTTCATAGATCTATCTTTATATCTTAGAAGTAACAAATTGCAATAGAAAACTCTTAGAGTTAATGGCTATTCTTAAGGAGACAAAGCCAGAATTTGCAATAGGGCAAGTAGCGCAAGACGCATCTTATTTCAACATTCTAGGAGGCCAAGGCTTGGCCAAAGGCTTATGGGGTGTGGAAAAGGGGCAAAGGCAAAATCATTATAATCTTCTGGGAAGACAAAGGACATATCCCAAGATGTCTGCCTAAATTGTGGCAAACGGTGTCACTTGAAGCGTGATTGTCGTATGGACAAGGCAGGCATGAAGGAATTGAAGACGGGCAAGGCTCCGACTTCAAATATGTTTGTCATAAACATGTTCACTACTAGTATTAAAATTGGATTTTAGATACTAAATGTGGTACATAAATATGTACTGGTGTGCAGAATCTGCTGAGAGTATGATACTGACTTCAATTGAGATTTATCTACGAATAGGAAATGAGACGACAGTCGCTGTTTTAATCGTAGATACCTAAGTTTAGGAACTACCTTCAGGTGTGTACTTAAATTAGGAAACTGTTACAATGTAACTAGTTTGACTAGATACATTTGTTGGATAATATGACCCGTAGCGTCACTATTTGTACAGATCACGGTGTTGTTGTACAAATTAACTATGTGACAAGGAAATTGCACTCTCATCATTTGTGATTAGATCACCATATATGTATAAATGAAGAGAGGTCCATATGATTAGTTCCTGGATTGAGATGATATGAGACAGTATCAGTCCACGAAGGATTAATCATTAAATATCCCTAGCCGGAGTATTATCGAGACAGGACATCGATAATGCGGAATAGGCTAGTATTGCACTTGTGCGCGTTGTGAGGGCACACCGGCATAGTTCTCATATATTTAAGTATTGGATACTTATGCAAGTGCGATAGGAGGTCGTGTTTCAGCGATGGAGAATCGGGAAACAGCTTCGCTCTGGATAGACCCCTCGGAATCCCATTGGTATTATGACTATGTGTCTATAGGAGGCCGAAATCAAGGTAGGTGTGTATAGTCTTAACCTGAGACTTGCATCGCTAATACTTGCGATAATCGGTAGACTTTGGTCTTGGTGGTACAGGGCTTTAACCGGCTCTGCGTACACCGCTTCTGGGTTTATCAGAGAGTCGTAGTGTATTAGGTGTGATGTCGAGACGGAAGTATCACTTCAGTTATAGTGGAGATGATGTCACACTGGATACGGTATAAATGCTCTTAAGTGCTGGCCGGCCATCGAGATATTATGACAAGGTCATGTATATCCGATTATAGAGACTAGTTACCAGACATCCGACATGTGCTTCGAACGTGGCAGACACTTATCCAGCCCCAGCCCTAGCACGTGACTATCCGATACTGGGCTGATATACACAATACTACGGTATACTACGCTTGATACAGATCTATATATTCCTGTAAGAATATTTCTGGAGAATTGGGTAGGCATGGCGCTTTGCTAGAAGCCAACCTTGTCTTGTAAATCGGTATAAACGTAGTACGAGGTACTTACGTGTTCGGATAGTCCGACGACTGTATTTACTGCCAACATATCCGGAGATCTCATGGGTCGCTTCCTGAAGATTCACCGATGACGTATGACTCGCACTATGATTAATCTGGGATTAATTAGTATAAAGAGAAGATTAATTTCTAGAGAGAGAAAATTAATCTGGGATTAATTACGGAGATATTTTATCTCGGATAAAATATGGTTAAAGAGAGAGAACGATTAATTTGGAATTAATCGATAAAATAATATATTTGATATATTATTAGAAATTGGATTTCGACGCGAAATTAAAATTAGATTTTAATTCGGGCGAACGAATTAATTTAGAATTAATTCGTTAGCGACGTGAATAGTGAATTCGCTAGGCGTAATCATTTAATTACGACGCGATGGAAAATTCGTTAATTTGGAATTAGCAAACCCGAGCCCGAGATTGATTGCGAGCGCATTCGCATTTCGAATTCGAGCGCGGCACGCAAGTCACATCAAGCGTCAAATAACTAGTCGCGTCAATTGTCAAATCACTTGTCACTTTGAGTGATGTGATATGACATGTTGTCACTTTATTAAACTGACTTGATGTGAATAGTGAAAGGTGATTATTTGAAAGTTGATAGGACTTGTACCTTTTTTAACTTTTGAATTAATTGTTGTGTATATATATATTTTATTCATTTTATTTGGTAAATGGTATAAAGAATATATGTATATACAAAAGCCATTCTCTCTCTCTTGTACAATGCACAGTACACGGTTTTAGCTTTGGAGCCAAAAACGCATCTCTTCCTCTCCCTCTCTTTTCTCTTCTCTCTTCACGGCTTCAAGCCGATTTCTTCTTTATTTTTTCTGGTTTCACCGAAAATCTGAGAAGCAAATTAAGATGAAGAGTTCTAGCACACACCTTGGGTTATACATAGGTGATAGGGAAGCGAATTTGTGAGCTTGGAAAGCTTGAAGCTTGGAGCTTCAATGGGAGTCTTGCATGGCCGATTTTGGAGCATCAAAAACAGCCCCAAACGAGCAGTCCACTGTCAAGGAGAGCTACTGCCGAACTCAATGGAGGACGAAAATGGCTTGTGTTCTTCTTCGCATCAAAACGACCATTGTGAGTATATTTCGCACATCCTATGTTGTGTATTCATGCGTTTTCTTGCTTGATTTGTTGATCTTGGGACATATATTAGAACTCAACAATGGTATCTTGAGCTATTATCAAGCATGAAACTTTTAGGGTTTGAAATTGGGGATAATCAATTGAAGCATGATTTGGTTGAATTGATTGATTAAGTATGCTTGTATGTTGATGAATTGAAGTTGTGCATGATCAATTTCATGAAATTGGATTGGATTCAATTTTCCCCAAATTTTGGGCATGACAAATTGGGTAAAATCAATTGAAGCATGATTTGGTTGAATTGATTGATTAAGTATGCTTGTATGTTGATTAATTGAAGTTGTGCATGATCAATTTCAAGAAAATTGGATTGGATCAATTTTCCCCAATTCTTTAGGTTGAACATGTAACTTGAAATTGGGTAAAATGTGTTGAGCATGTTTTAATTAAATTGGATGTTTTAAGTATGCTTAAAACATGTTTAATTGAGATTGTGTGTGATCAATTTCAAGAAAATTGGATTGGATCAATTTTCCCCAAATTGGAGGCATGACCGAAATTGGAAGAACCCTAATGTCTTGGAATTAATTTGTTTTTTGATCATTGGATGACTTAAAACAATTGGGTAATGTTGTTTTGAAGTTCAATTGGATTGAATTTTGATTTGGAACATTTTTTCCCTTTTAAAGTGGCTTGGCCGAATCTTAATGAACATGAAATTCATTGTGATTTTGTTTTAATTCATTGGATGAATTGAATTGATTTGGGGAATGACGATTGTGGATTCAATTGGATTGAAACCGAATCGGATTGAAAACCCCTAATTGCCGAGACTTGAAAGCATGTAAATTGGGTTTGATTTTAATTGAATTGTGTTGGACACTATTTGGTTGTTAAAGTGCATGATTAATTAGGCTAATTGATGTTTTAGAAATGTTAATTGGGTAATTGATTGTGATACACTTAGGTTAATTATTGTGAATTTGGAATTTTATAAGTTAATTAATTTGGGCTTGATTTTGGAAATTGGGCTTGTTAGGTTGTAATTGGGCTTTTGGGCTTTGTTGTAACAAAGTTGAATTTAGGCAATTTGGTTGGATCCAATTGGGCCTAAAACCGCATCCATAAAGTCCAATTATGACTTAATGGACCTTAATTATTTAATTAGGCCTAATGGGCCAAAATTAATTTAAAGGCTTATGGGGTAACTCCCGGATTGGATTTTGGTTCTTCGGTTTGACCCGAGTTGACCAAAAGTCCACGCCTTATAGAAATTAATTAAAAGCCCATTGGACTTTAATTAAATAAACATTAGATGTTAATCGGGCTTTGAGACCCGTTGCGATTAAATTTAGAATTTAAGTCGTAAAGGTTCGTTAATAAAAGTGTAATATTTAATTTGGAATTAAATAGTGAATTAGAATTAAATGCGTATTAAATTGGATTTAATTATGTAGTTTAATTTAATTCAAGAATTCGTACTTTGAGTACTTATTCGCAAAACGAGTTTGACTCGAGCAAAAATCAAATCGTTGTTTGAACATTGGATGATCACTAATTATCAGATTAATTAATTGGATTTGATTGATTGATAACATGCTTGTATGAATACATGGTTGCGATGCATGAATAATGTATATCGGATGGATATTAGTCGGGTGGAATAATTTTGGAAATTGTAATAAATTTGATTTATTAATTGGACCTGCGTGTCCAGCCTTATCACCTCTATACTCTTTGTATTCTCTTCTCACCTATTCCCCTCGATGTAAATGAGGTTTCTTTAGAAGTGTAGTGTAACGGGTAGAATTAGAAGTACATGTCCTAGTTTTGGAGAGAGAGAGAGAAAATGAGAGATTTGATCTAGGATCAATGTAAAGTATCCATCCGCATATCATTATTATTTTATTTCATATGCGCTTTATTATGTGTTTAGAATGCATGTTTAAGGGTGTATGATGATGAGACCTTAACAAAGATAATAAATTGGTAGCCAATTGCACGCGAAAAACCCTCGTTCAATATCAAGTGTTTTTCCTTCCATTGAGTGATTCTTACTCAAGATCCGAGATTGGCATTGGGTTGTTGGCCAAAGTCAAGCCCTTTGTCCGTCGAAGATGTGTTTGAATCACGAGAGCTTTGTTCCATATCGGTGTCTTGTCCAAGTTGTGGTTTGTTGGCCAAAGTCAAGACCACTTCTTGTCCATCGACATTGATTACGAAGCTTTCCATGGTCAATGGGTCACACTTGACTGGGATCACTAAGTTTGTTGTGCCAAAGCCAAGGCTTAGTTGATTCAGAGGAAAATGGTTAGGTAATACATTGGATGTATTGGCATATATAAGATATATGTTTAGGATTTGGATATCCGCCTACTGGATCTAGGAATTGGATGAGATCCAATTGATCTTCGAGATCTACCTAGTTAATTATCATACAATTTGTTGGCCAAAGTCAAGATTGTGTAATATTTAACGGGATCCTAGCCCACTAGGAAACACGGTTTCCCGAGTACTCGACAGAGGGTTAGAGGCTCGCCGAAAAATAGTGGGAGGCAAGAATTGAATTTGCAATACTCGTTCAATTACTCGCCATACGCGCTCATTCAAATTATTTCGTCGTTAGATTAAATGTTAGTTGAACTAATATTTAAATTGTTGTTTTAATAAACAGTTGGACTGTATTATATTTGATTATATATAATTGGATTATATTAATCAATATATTTGAATTAATTAATTTCAGTTTACAGTTGATTTTATAATTGGATTATAGTAATCAATGTAATTGAGGTTAATTAATTTGGATTATATTTGATTATATAGTTGGACTATTATAATATTATAATATATATAGTACCACCAATCGTTGATTAAATAGTTGGACTATTGTAATCAAGATAAAATTGAAAAGTTGGATATTTAAAATATAATCTGGGATTAAAATATTTTAAATAATTTAATTTTCAAATTGGGAATAAATAATAGGTTACTTTATTTGATAAAATAACTTATTATACCTTAAGCCCAAAATTAAGCAAAATAAGTAGAGCATAAAATCTTTGGAAGATTTATGTGATGATGACTTTAATGCTTAATTTAATATACTTGTCATAAATCTAATTTTAGATTTAAGAAGTATTAAAATTGCAATTTATAATTCTTGGAGAATTAATTGACTATTATAGAGGAGATAAAGTCAAAGTTTGCAATTGGGCATACAGCACGAGGTGCACATCGTTTCGATATTCTAAGAACCCAAGGCTTGGCCTAAGGTTTCTGAAATATTGAAAGGATAATTGACATATCCCAAAATGACTACCATTTGGATATGGCAGACACGAAGGAATTAAAGAAAGGGCGAGGCTCTAACTTTAAAAATATTTGTCAAAGTTATGATCACACTAGTATTGAAATTGGATTTTAAATACTTAGTGTGGTACATAAAATATATGTATTGATGTTCAGAATCCGCTATGAGCTGGATACTGACTTCAAGCCGAGATTCTCTGCGAATCGGAAACGGGACGAAAGTCGCTGTTTCGACCGTAGATACCTAAGTTTAGGAACTACCCTTCGGGTGTGTACTTAAATTAGGAACTGTTATAATGTAACTAGTTTGACTAGAGACATTATCTCTATATCAGTGTTTAATCCGTTGCGGATAAAACCTTTATATTATAGAACACTAAGTGTTTTATTATATAAAGATGATACTGAGATAAATACATTAGATGTAAATAACAGAATTTATATTTTGAATATAAATAAAATCTCAAACATATAAAATGACAAATAAATAGCTCAAATTGATTTGATCAATAGAGACTTATTAGTGGCATTGTTGTCTAAGACACAATTTAACGAGATTCGTATATCCACACTTTTGAAGAGTGGATGCTAGGACTGATTTGACTATTCAAATAAAGTCTACGAATCTAGTTTATTAGGTAAAATACCTAAAATTACTATTTACTTAGTAATAGTAAAAGGGCCACCGATCTGTTAGCCCTATTCATGGTGAAGTTAGTGGGCCCATATCTAGCTAGGCTAGATGTGAACATGAATATTTCGTGACCTTAACGGATGTGGCATCACGTTATGGTTATGTGTTTCTTTTGA
>SKCR01015123.1:0-10231 GCA_019454045.1 Zanthoxylum bungeanum
GAGAGAAAACCCAGTTTCTTTCCTGTTCATATCTAATATGAAGTATGTCTAACAGATTTTTGGAACCTTATTCAAAATAAGTTATGCACTGTTTATACGTATCTGTTGAAGGAAATGGTAGCTCAGAGCGACTCATGATTAACCTTATCATGTCCAACAAAAATTGGTTACTCTGTTCGGACACACCGTCAAACTGACGTGTTCCGGGAGGAGTCCTCATTGAAAGCATACTATACTCTTTCAAGTATTTGAGAAACCTATTGCTTAAGTATTTTCATTATGGTCTAACCTTGACGGTTTTAATACTTTAGCCGATCTGTTTGTCTATTTCGTTTCGAAACTCTAAAAGTTTCCGATTTGTGTTTCAAAAGAAACACATAACCATAACACGATGCCACATCCGTAAAGGTCACGAAACATTCATATCCACCTCTACCCTAGCTAGATATGGCCCACTTGCTTCACTATGAACTAGGGCTAACAGATCGGTGGCATTTACACTTTTACAAAGTAAAATGTATTTTAGGCACTTTGCCCAATAAACTAGATTCGTAGACATCATTTGAATGGAATCAAATCCGTCCTAGTATCCACTCTTCGAAAGTGTGGATATACGAGTCTTGTTAATTGTGTCCCAGACAACAATGCCATTTTTATGTCTCTTCTGATCAAATCAGTTTGAGCTATTGTTTGTCATATTTTATATGTTTGAGATTCTTTTATATTCAAAATATAAATAATGTTATTCACATCTAATGTGGTTATCTCAATATCATCTTTATAAAATAAAACACTTTATGTTCTAGAATATAAAGGTATACCCGCAACGAGTTATACTCTGATATAGAGATAATGTATCTAGTCAAACTAGTTACATTGGTAACAGTTACTAATTTAAGTACACACCCGTAAAGGTAGTTTCTAAACTTAGGTTTCTACGGTCAAAACATCGACTCTCATCCCGTTTTCGATTCGTAGATCAATCTCAACTGAAGTCAGTATCCTGCTCTCAGCAGATTCTCCACACCAGTACATATTTATATGTACCACACTTTTAGTATCTAAAATCCAATTTTAATACTAGTAGTGAACATATTTATGACAAACATATTTGAAGTCGGAGCCTTGCACCATCTTCAATTCCTTCATGTCTGCCTTGTCCATACGGCAGTCACGCTTCCCAGAAGATTATAATGACTTTGCCTTTGCCCCTTTTCCACACCCCAGAAGCCTTTGGCCAAGCCTTGGCCTTCTAGAATGTCGAAATAAGATGCGCCTTGCGCTACTTGCCTTATTGCAAACTTTGGCGTTGTCTCCTTGAGTATAGCCATTAACTCTCCAAGAGTTTACTATTGCAATTTAGTACTTCTAAGATCTAAGGATAGATCTATGAAGATCCTTTAATTTCATTATCATACTTTAAGGATCTAATCCTTAGTTCTGACTAAGAAATTAAGGAGTCTATTTGGCAAGCATAATGGATTAAGCACTAAAGTTATCATTACATGAATATTCCAAATATGATGTTCTACTACTTGCTTAACTTCGGGCTTAGGCTTAAGATGTTATTTTATCAAATAAAGTAACTTCTTAGTTTTCAGGATTATCATGATTCATTATTCCCAATTTGAAAATTAAAGTCGTTTAAATACATTTTCACCCATGATTATGTTTTAAACACTAATCTTTCATTTATCTTGATTCTAATAGTCTAACTATCAAATCAACGATTTTAGGTACAATTTATTATAATGATTACTATAGTCCAACTATATAATCAACTATAATTTAATTGATTATATTCAATTATATTGATTACTATAATCCAATTATAAAATCAACTATTAATTGAAATAGTTTGAATACAGTCCAACTGTTTTATTAAAACAACATTAAATATTCGTCCAACTAATATATTAATTTATTTGACGAAATATTTGAAATGAGCGCGTATGGCAAGTAACTAAACGAATATTGCAAATTTAATACTTGCCTCCCACTATTTTTCACCGAGCCTCTAACCCTCTGTGGAGTACTCGGGAAACCTTGTTTACTAGTGGGCTAGGATCCCGTTAATAACACACAATCTTGACTTTGGCCAACAAATTGTATGATAATTAACTAGGTAGATCTCTAAGATCAATTGGATCCCATCAAATTCCTAGATCCAGTAGGTGGACATCCAAGTCCGAACATATATCTTATATATGCCAATATATCCAATATATTGCCTAATCTTTTTCCTCTGAATCAACTAAGCCTTGGCTTTGGCACAACAAACTTAGTGATCCCAGTTAAACGGAACCCATTGACCATGGAAAGCTTCGTAATCAATGTCGATGGACAAGAAGTGATCTTGACTTTGGCCAACAAATCACAACTTGGACAAGACACCAATATGGAACAAAGCTCTCATGATTCAAACACATCCTCGACGGACAAAGGCCTTGACTTTGGCCAACAAACCAATGCCAGTCTTGGATCTTGAGTAAGAATCACTCAATCGAAGGAAAAAACATTAATATTTTGTGAGGGTTTTTCGAGTGCAATTGGCAACCAATTTATTATCTTTATTAAGGTCTCATCATCATACACCCTTAAACATGTATTCTAAACACATAATAAGGCGCGCATAATTAAATATAATAATGATATGCGGATGGATATTTAAACATTGTTCCTAGAACAAATCTCTCACTTTCCTCTCTCCCGCTAGCACAAGTATTACTTCTACCTGATTACATAACACTTCTAAAGAAACCTCATTGACATTGAGGGGAATAGGTGAGAAGAGAAATACAAAGAGTAAAGAGGTAATAGTCTGGACATGCAGGTCCAATTAATAAATTCTAAATTTATTACAACAATTTCCAAAATTTCCCCACCCATCTAATATCCATCTGATATACATTATTCATGCATCGCAACCATGTATTCACACAAGCATGTTATCAATCAATCTAATCCAATTAATTAATCTGATAATTAATGACCATCCAATGTTGAAACAACGATTTGATTTTGCGCGAGTCCAACTCGTTTTGCGAATAAGTACTCAAAGTACGAATTCTTGAATTAAATTAAACTACAACATTAAATCCAATTTAATATATATTTAATTCTAATTCCTTTATTTAATTCCAAATTAAATATTACACTTTATTAACGAACCTTTACGACTTAGATTCCAAATCTAATCGTTACGGGTCTCAAAGTCCGATTAACATCCAATGTTAATTTAATTTAAAGTCCAATGGGCTTTTAATTAATTTGTAAGGCATGGACTTTTGGTCAATATAGGTCAAACCCAAATACCAAAGCCCATTTAAGGAATCACCCTTATTTGCCAAGAAACTAATTTAGGCCCATTAATATTAAAGGTCCATTAGTCATAATTGGACTTTATGGATATGGTTTTGGGCCCAATTGGATCCAACCAATTTAGCCTAAACCTAACTTGGTACAACCAAGCCCAATAAACCCAATAACAACTTTACAAGCCCAATTCCAAATTTGGCCGAACATAATTAAATTCCAAAAATTCCAATTTCACAATTTAATTACTCAAAGTGTAAAGCCATAATTAATTAACCAAATTAACATTTCCAAAATATCAATTAGCCTAATTAATTATGCTCATTAACATCAAAACATGTCCAACACATTTTAATAATAAAATCAACTCATTTTCCATGCTAACATGTCTCGGCAATCATGGGGTTTTGATGTCCAATTCAAAATTCAATCCAATTAATTTCAAATCAACATTTCCCAATTATTTCAAGTCATCCAATGATCAAAGAAACAAAAAATACCAAGACATTAGGGCAACATCCAATTCGGCCAAGCCTACTTTATGGGCAAAATTTGATCCAATCAACTTTGCATGAAATTTATCCAATACAACTTCAATTAAACATCATTTAAGCATACTCAATCAAGCAATTTCATCAAATCATGCTCAAATTGATTTTACCCAATTTTAACCCTAAAAGGTTTCATGCTCAATATTGGCTCTGATACCATTGTTGGGTTTCTCTAAGGTCCCAAGGATCATTATCAAGCAAGAAACATATATGTGAATACAACAAGGAAGTTGCGGAATACTTACATTGAGTGGTTGAATGATGCAAGGAACAACAAAACTTCAAGCTCTGGCTCCTTGGTGCTCTCGACATTCTTAAAAAAACGTGCTAGCACTCCGGAAATTTTGCCGTAAAATCTCTTATTGCTTCTCCTTGGCTCACGGTGAAACCAGTAAGTTTTAGGAAGAAAATGGCCTATGGCCGAGAGAGAGAGGGAGAAGAGTGGAGAGAATGTGTTGTGTTGGTTGTTGGAAAAATGTGTATCTAATACACAAAATGAATTTTAAAAATTCAATTACCTAAAGTCAAAGTATTAAAGCTTTGCCAACTACCACCATCAATCACAATGACAAGTTGTCACATCACTCAAAGTGACTAGACATCACATCAATCGATTGACTAGTGATTTGACGCTTGACGTGACTTATGGGCCGCACTTGAATTCGAAATGCGAGTGCGCCCGCAAATACTCCCGGGCTCGGGTTCGCTAATTCCAAATTAACGAATTTTCTGTTGCGACGTAATTAAAAAATTATGCCTAGCAAAATCACTATTCACGTCGCTAACGAATTAATTCTAAATTAACTCGTTAGCCCAAATTAAAATCTAATTTTAATTTCGCGTCGAAATCCAATTTCGTAAATATATCTAATATATTATTTTATCGATTAATTCCAAATTAATCGTTATCTCTCTTTAATTAATATTTTATCCCAGATAAAATATCTTCGTAATTAATCCCAGATAATTCTCTCCCTCTTTAATAATCCCAGATTAATAAAGTGCGAGTCATACGTCATCGGTGAATCTTCGGGAAGTGACCATGAGATCCCCGGATATGTTGGCAGTAAATCCGGTCGTCGGACTATCCAAACACGTAAGTACTTAGTACTACATTTTTCCTGATTTACAAGACAAGGTTGGCTTCTAGCAAAGCGCCATGCCTACCTAATTCTCCAGAAATATCCTTACAGGAATATGTGATCTATATCAGGCGTAGTATACGTAGTATTGCGTATTTCGATCCAGTATCGGATGTCACGTGCAAGGCCTGGGGCTGGAAATGTGTATGTCCTGTACGAAGCATATATCGGATCTCTGCTAACTAGTCTCTACAATCGGATAAACATGACCTAGTCATAATATTCCGATAGCTACAGCATATAAGAGAACGAGTTCCGTATCCTACGTGATCATCATCTCCATTATGACTGGAGTGATACTTCCACCTCGACATCACACCCAATACACTACGATTCTCAATATACCCAGAAGAGGCGTACACAGAACCTGTTAAAGCCTTGGACGACCAAAACCAAAGCATATTGATTGTCGCAAGTATTAGCGGTGCAAGTCTCAGGTTAAGACCAAATACACCTACCCTGATTCGGACTTCCATAGACACATAGTCATACTACCAATGGAATTCCGAGGGGTCTATCGAGAGCGAAGCTGTTTTCCGTACCATCGGTAAAACACAACCTCATATTACACTTGCATGAGTATCATATACCCAAATATATGAGAACAATGTCGTTATGCCCTCACAACGCGCACAAGTGTAATACTAGTCTTTTACGCATTATCGATGTCCAATCTCGATAATACTCTGACTAGGGATATTTAATGATTAAACCTTGGTGGATTGATACTGTCTCATATCATCTCAATCCATGAACTAATCATATGGACCTTTCATCATTTATATATCTTGTTGATCTAATCACAATGATAAAAGAGCAATTTCCTTTGTCACATAGTTAATTTGTACAACAACACCATGATCTATACAAAAAGTGACGCTATGGGTCATAATTTTCCAACATTAAGGTATTTGCCTAGGCTAGCACCAAGGGTAAAATACCCGTGCACTCAAGGCGTAGTCTTGCCGTTGAGTTTTGGCTTGGTGTGTGCATCTTTGGAGGCCACACACATGGGTGGATCTTTGGTACGTGGAAGAGCTTGCTGAGTTCGAGAAAAGCTTGTAGATTGGAGGGAGGACTGGAGGAGTCTTCGGTTCAAGTAAGTCTTTTTCTTTCTTTATTTTAATTAGAGTTCTTCTTATGATAGTTAGCATGTTTAGGTTTATGTTCTTTGCATGTTTTATTAGTTTTATGTTTATGCTTAGAATATATAGTAACATGCCTATGCTTGTAGAATAATCAAAATAATGGGTCTTGGGCAAAGGGAAGTGGCATAATAATTTTAATTTTCCGCTCTGCCCACTCGCGGCCGCTTCCCAACAGTGGTATCAGCGCGCCGTTTCTTTTTAATTAGTTATCACTCGTTTGAACTCGAAATTTGGTGTTTAAAAGCTCGTTGGAAAGCTAACACCCTGAAATTAATTTTAGGTTCAAGTTTTGCATGATTTGGTTAAGAGTTAATTGTGAAATTGTATTTAAAGTTCACGCATCTGCAGAAAAACGTGAATGGTAAATTTATTTGAATAAAATAAAATGTAATTTCATAATTAAATATCAATCAAAGTTATTTAATGCCTAAAATAATTCCAACATATTAAAACTCATATGCTTGATGATTCTATGTATGATTAGAATTGGCAAGATTATTTTAAGGTGCAAGCATCTAGAGACTTTCTAAGAAATAGAGAGTGTATTGTTGCTTATCCCTTAGCTAATTATTTTATGTGATGAACTTAGAGATTTATTACTTTTAAGGCTGATAAATATAAATCACTTGTTTATAATAAAAGACATAATAAAAGATACAAGTGGGTTGGGACCAATGGGTTAATAAAACTTTCGAAACTAAAGTTAATTTAACCAAAGGTATTACTAGAGTTAGTTAATGATTTGGTGTCTTCCTTCACTCACTACCTTTTTATAGCCAAAGGAAAAGTTGTGAAGACATCTAGATAATCATTTACTCAAAGATTACCTTAAATCATATTTAAAGTGTTGGACTAATTGGAGGATATATGTTTATTCCTGTGACCAAGGCAATAAGAGCCTAAAAGGTAAGGGTATTTAAGAGAGTTCGCTCCACCCTCCCTCTGGGGAATTTTCAATGGAGGATCCATTTGACAGTTATTAACTTAAACTTTCTAAATCACCAATAATAATTAAGTCTAAAATTTGCCTCCCATTGTAAAGTATAGACCCAAATGGCTTAAACCGTATTGACATGACTAGGCTTTACCAGACTGACCAATACCAATTTTTCCCTAAATCGTACTATTGACAATGGTTTGACTTTTCTAAGTCATAAGACGCAGCGACCCTTAGGCATGGTCTAAAACTTAGTGGTAACGATTATGTGTCCACAATGACTAGCATAAGCTATGGCATGTTTGATTGCCCAACCCAATGATCAAGGAATTGTGATTTATATCATAAATTGGTTGGGAACCTACTAATTATCATATTTTATAACGACCGGCCCTAGTCGGAGTTATGAAATGATGATAATGGGATCCTTGCCCACAAGAAATCCATCATATTGGGGTTGATGCGATTTGCTTAAAATTTTAAAATAATTGAGTGGGAGCAACTTCATAATATTAAAAGCCCATGTTATTATGAAACATTAATGAAAACATATTCCCAATTTTAACATTTTCTCTTAACAGATGGGTTAAAATATTTCACAAACATTCAAATGGCAAACAGAGTATCACTTCGTTCCATCCTTGATGAGCATAAGCTCAACGGGGACAACTACAATGACTGGTTTAGGAACCTTAAAATTTTCTTACGACAAGAAAATATTTTCTATGTTCTTGAAAGACCATTTCCCCCTGAACCAGCAGAAGATGGTGACCAAGATACATTTGATGCTTGGAAGAAACATGTCGATGGTGATGAGCAATCAGTTTGCATAATGCTTGGCTCTATGTCAGACGAACTTCAGAAAGTTCACAAAGATATAGATGCTCAAACCATCATCTTTCACTTGAAAGAGTTGTATGGAACTTCCGTTCATACCGTGAGATTCCAAATGTCATGTGCCTTATTCCAAACAAGGTATAAGGAAGGATCTGTTAGTGGACATGTGCTTAAGATGATTGGCCACATTGAAAAATTTGCCAACCTCGGGTTCATCATGGATCATGAGATAGGTCACGATCAAATTCTTCAATCCTTACCAAAAGAATTCTCTAACTTTATTACGCAGTTTCATCTGTCTGATAAAGAAGCTACTTTAGCAGAATTGCACAATCTGATAAACAAGCAGAGAATGACTTGAAACCGGAGCTTAAACCCTCCATCATGCTTACGGGTACGGACCTGAAGTCACGAGGCCCAAAGAAAAATAAGGGCAAGGCCAAGGCTCCAGATCACCTAAAGCCCAATGGTAAGGAGGAGAAGAAAAAGGGAAATGAGAAATGTTTCTTTTGTGGAAAGAAGGGTCATTGGAAGAAAGACTGCAGTGTTAGACAGTAAACAGTAATGACCCATAGCGTCACTATTTTGTAAATGATATTGTATTATTGTACAAAATTAACTATGTAGTAATGAAATTGCCTTTACCGTTTTGTAATTTATTTACTTTGATATATAAATGGTAAAAGTCCCATGATTAGTTCCGGATTGTGATGATATGAGACGGTATCAATCCATAAAGGTTTAATCATTAAATATCCCTAGTCGTAGTATTATCGAGATTGGACATCATAATGCGGAATAGACTAGTACTGCACTTGTGCATGTTGTGAGGGCACAACGGCATAGTTCTCATATATTTAAGTATTGGATACTTATGCAAGTGCGGTAGGAGGTTGTGTTTTACCGATGGTACGGAAAACAGCTTCGCTCTGGATAGACCCCGCGGAGTCCCATTGGTAGTATGTCTGCGTGTCTATGGGAGTCCGCTTCAGGGTAGGTGCATATGATCTTAACCTGAGACTTGCATCGCTAGTACTTACGACAATCGGTAAACTTTAGTTTTGGTGGTCCAGGGCTTTAACGGGTTCTGTGTACACCTCTTCTGGGTTTATCGAGAATCGTAGTGTATTGGGTGTGATGTCAAGATGGAAGTATCACTTCAGACATATGGAGATGATGATCGCGAGGGATACATAACTATTACTCTATAATGGTTGCAACCATCGGGATAATATGACTAGGTCAGGATTATCCGATTCAAAGAGACTGGTTGCTTGATGTCCGATATGTGTATCGTACGGGGCAGACACATCTCCAGCCCCAGGCCTTACATTTGATCATCCGATACTGGTTCGATATACACTATACTTCGATATACACTATACTACGGTATACTACGCCTGTTATAGATCTTATATTCCAATAAGAATATTTCTAGAGAATTGGGTAGACATGGCGTTTTGCTAGAGGCTAACCTTATCTTGTAAATCGGTAAAAACGTAGTACTTGGTACGTACGTGTTCGGATAGTTCGACAACGGATTTACTGCCAACATATCTAGAGATCTCTTGGGTCGCTTCCCGAAGATTCACCAATGACGTATGATTCAAACTCGATTAATCTGGATTAATTACGGAGAGACTTTATCTTGGATAAAGTACTATATAAAGAGAGAGAACGATTAATTTGGAATTAATCGTAAAATTATTATATTCGATATAATAATCGAAATTCGATTTCGACGCGAAATTAAAATTAGATTTTAATTCGGGCAAACGAGTTATTTAGAATTAATTCGTTAGCGACGTAAATAATAATTTCGCTAGGCGCAATTATTTATTTAAATTCGATTTAATTAACGTCGCGACGTAAGTTCGGTATTTCGGAAATATCGAACCCGAACGCGTGAGTGCACGTGGGCCCACTTTCATTTGGAAACGTGTGGGGCCCACATGACACATGTCATTATATGCATTATTTAATTGTTGATGCATTGCATGGAGATAGTGTACAATGCACTCAAGGGTTTTGCATGGAAATTGAGTGTTTGACACTCTAAGCCATTGCATGATTTGTGTCATAAGTTTATTATTAATTAATAATATTATGGCATAAATATAAATTGATTTTTGTAACAAAAAATAGATCTCTCATCTCTCTCACATTGCCGAAAACTTCACTGCAGTTTTGGCTCTCCACTTTTCTGTTTTTGTTGCAAAAACTTGAAGAATTTGTGCATGTTTGGAACATAAAATACACATCTTTGGCTAGCACCATCAATGGATCATACAAAGGTGTTAT
>SKCR01015124.1:0-10183 GCA_019454045.1 Zanthoxylum bungeanum
ATTTATTATTATTTAATAAATATTATGGCATAAATATAAATTGATTTTTGGTATCAAAAATTAATTAGAACAAAAAGAAAACTCTCTCTTCTCTCTCTCACTTGGCCGAAAACTGCATGCAGTTTTTTGGTCTTCATCTTCTTCATTTTGGTTGCCAAAAGCTTGAAGAAAGTGTGATTGTTTGGAACATCTCCTCACAAGCAGGCTAGCACCTTTCAAGGGATCAAAAGAGGTGATAGGGAAACCATCATAGAGCTTGGAATACTCAAAGCTTGGAGCTTTCCACATCTTCTCACCTTGGCCGAAAATCATCCACCTTGGAGCTTCCATCTTGGCTTGATTTTCTTCATCACAAGATATTGTAAGTATGATTCCGCCATACTTCATGTTTATATATATTCTTTGTTGTATTTCATATATGCTTAATCTTTCCTTGGGACATATTATAGAATCCAACAATTCAACCATTTACCTGTTGCCATGGTAAATCCATTTCGACAATACTTGCTGATGCTGCATGTTTCATTCATGAAATGTGGCAGCTGAATGCCAAATCCACTTTCCTTAACGGAAACCTTTCGGAGGATGTTTACAACATCCTGACGGTTTTTTCAAACCACAACAAACAAACTAGGTTTGAAATTTATTCGATCCATGTTTGGATTGAAGCAAGCATTAAGTTCTAGGAATTGTCGTTTTTATGTAATCATAATAGTTTATGATTTAATACAAAACGAAAATAATTCTTGTGTATATAAGGAGGTAAGTGGGAGCGTACTGACAGTAAATGTCCTGAGTAATGATGATATATCATTTCTTGGAAATGATATTCCCATAATATAATCGGTGAAAGCTTGGCTTTCATGATAACGACTATAAGTCGTAACAAAGGTACTATACAATAGGGTACGGAACAGTGAGCTGGAAATCTTCCAAGCAAGATACTGTTACCGAATAAACAACAAATGCGGGTTATTGCTGCAACTGAGGTAGCAATAGAAGCCATTTGGGTCGATAATAAATCTAATTAGATTAGATATAGTTCTGTTAGCAGCTGAGCTAGGCGTCAGCACATGCTAAAGAATTAATGGTTTCATCGATGATCCAGATACTTATTTTGATAATCATCTGATTCGTTCGGATCATACATTGCGGCGATGTGATGATCGAATAAACCACATCAGACGATAATCATGCAAATCCGCTGACGAAAACCTTTTCTCAGCAATTTGAGCCAACCGTACATAGTTCGGGTGTCAAGCACTCGAGTGACTGGCTATAGGCCAAGTGGGACAATTATGACCCATAGCGTCACTATTTGTACAGATCACGGTGTTGTTGTACAAATTAACTACGTGACAAAGGAGATTGCACTCTTATCATTTGTGATTAGATCACCTAGATGTATAAATGATGAGAGGTCCCTATGATTTGTTCCTGGACAGAGAATGATATGAGACAGTATCAGTCGACGAATGATAAATCATTAAATATCCCTAGTCAGAGTATTAACGAGATTGGACATCGATAAATACGTAAAAGACTAGTATTACACTTGTGCACGTTGTGAGGGCACAACATCATAGTTCTCATATATTTGGGTATAGGATACTCATGCAAGTGTAATAGAAGGTTGTGTTTTACCGATAGTACGAGAAACAGCTTCGCTCTGGATAGACCCCTGCGGAATCCCAATGGTAGTATGACTATGTGTCTATGGGAGTTCGCAATCAGGGTAGTTGTATTTGGTCATAACCTGAGACCTGCACCGCTAATACTTGCGACAATCAATATACTGTGGTTGAGGTCGTCCAGGGCTTTAACAGGTTATGTGTACGCCAATTCTAGGTATATTGAGAATCGTAGTGTGTTGGGTGTGATGTTAAGATGGAAGTATCACTCCAGTCATATGGAGATGATGGTCACATAGGATACGGAACTCGTTCTCTTAAATGCTCGAGTTATCGGGATATTATGACTTGGTCATGTATATCCGATTATAGAGACTAGTTTCCAGACATCCGATATGTGCTTCGTACTGGGCAGACACAATTCCAGTCCCAGGCCTAGCACATGAACATCCGATACTGGATCGAAATACACAATACTACGGTATACTACGCTTGATATAGATCGCTTATTCTTGTAAGCTTGTTTCTGGAGAATTGGGTAGGCATGGCGCTTTGCTAGAGGCCAACCTTGTCTAGTAAATCGGTACAAATGTAGTACTAGGTACTTACGTGTTTGGATAGTCTTACGACCGTATTTACTGCCAACATATCCAGGGATCTCATGGGTTGCTTCCCAAAGATTCACCAATGATGTATGACTCGCACTTTAATTAATCTGGGATTAATTTTCTCTCTCTTCTAATTAAAGAGAGAGAACGATTAATTTGGAATTAATCGATAAAATAATATATTTGATATATTATACGAGATTGGATTTCGACGCGGAATTGAAATTAGATTTCAATTCAGGCAAACGAGTTAATTTAGAATTAATTAATTAGCGTGAATAGTGATTTCGCTAGGCGTAATCGTTTAATTACGTCGCAACAGAAAATTCATTAATTCGCAATTAGCGAACCCGAGCCCGAGATTATTTGCAAGCGCATTCGCATTTCGAATTCGAGTACTGCACGCAAATCAAATCAAGCGTCAAATCGCTAGTCACATCAAGCGTCAAATCACATGTCACTTTGAGTGATGTGACAATTTCATTGATTGATTTGAGTGATTGATGTGGTAGTTGAAAAGCTTTAAATGCTTTTTGCTTTTGACTTTTGCTTTTATGGAAAATGAAAAATTTCTTAAATGGTTTTAATTTATTTTGGAAAAATATATAAACCAAAATACATTTTTTTCTTTTCCATCTCTCTCTCCACTTTTACATTTTTCTTGGAAAAACATTTTCTCTCCTCTCTTTCCTTCTCCCTCTCACGGCTTGGAGCCGATTCTTCTCTCCATTTTCTAATTTTGACCAAATCAGTGAGAAGCAAAGAAGAAGAAGAAGTGCTAGCACACACCATGAGTCTTCCTAAGGTGATACGGAAACTAACACATGGGCATGGAATCATTTTGGAGCTTGGAGCTTAGAGCTTACATGGTGTTCATCAATGGCCGAATTCTTGGAGGAGTTTCACAGCCTAAACCGAGCACTCCACTGCAGTACAAGGATGCCACTGCCGCGAGTTTGAGAGGCTTGAAGACTTGTGTTCTTCGCGTCGTAAAATCCGTTCATTGTGAGTATATTCCGCACCTCCTATGATTGTATTCATGCGTTTTTTCATCTTGATTTCATGATCTTGGGACCTAATCTAGAAACCAACAGGAACAACATGCGTCACCCAGTTTCTTTGTCCCACACTAGGTATGGCTTATTTTATGCACCAATATGGGGTACACAAAATCGTTCCCTCCTATGCTACGGGGTGAACCTTTGCTACCTTGGTCCCTTTCCATCAGTAAAAGACAAAGACCGCCCATTTTCCACATGGACTAAGCCGATTATGGGATCATGCCATTGTCTAGAAACGACGAGTTGGGCTTTCGGCAACCGTGGTCGTGGGGATTAACTTACAAGCGTCCAAAAGTATACAAATATGCCGTAACAAGGCGTATCTGGTGTAGGCACTGCATTTTTGCATATAAGTCTCGATGATGAATCTCCTACGGAGGCACTCCTCTTTAAGTTTTAGAAGCCGCGGGAAATGGACGTCGGAAAGGAAAAGTCAGAAATTGATATCTTGTTGGACTAAATTCATTTGCTTAGCTGTGGGTTCGCTTGTTGGACCTCTATTTAAAATTCATCCTCAGCCCAAACCCCGGCAAGCCACAAACCAAACCCACACACCACCAAGCCCCACACCAAGCCCACCAAAAAAAACAAAACCCATTCCCAAATCCTCTTAGCTCACGCCCAAGCCCAATAAAACACATCCAAAATAATAAATCCACATATTACACACATGTTGAAATCCAAATAAATCACCTTCCCGAATAACAAGAATCAAATAAAATCCATAAATCACCTTCCTAATTAAATTAAATCACATTCCTAAACTATATCAAATCAAATCAAATCAAATCAATTTACCTTCCTAAAATGAAGAGATTCTTTCCTTATGATACACAAATTAAATATCCCCATAATTACACAATATTCTTTTCCTACCCGTATAAGGTAAACCCAACTCTTGCCTATAAAAGAAGCATAAACCAACCCTTCACACCCTAGTTGATTCACGCCCAAAGCATAGAAAATTTCCATGCATTGCCGCACCAAACACAATCAAGAAAACACCATTCCATTGCTGTTAATCCCTATCCTGAAACCCAACCCTAAACAGCCGCACATAGCCTTCATCCACTACCGCACATAGCCTTCATCCGCTGCCGCACATAGCCTCCTCATTCACCGCAAAACAGCCCCTGAAACACACTCCTGACCACTAAAAAAAACTCTACGTACCACTCGAGAGACACACATATTTCGTTTCATCCAACCTTGTGTTTGAGCATGATTTAGTTGTTTAGTGTGTTATTTATCTTTTTAAAAATGATTTAGTCGTTAGTATGTAATTTATTTTTAAGCATGATTTAGTCGTTAGTGTGATATTTTTTATGCATGATTAGTTGATTATTTCCAAGCATGATTTAGTTATTTCTTTCGCATTTGGAACTTGATTATGTCTCTTCTAAGTTTATGTTTAGATTATTATTTATTTACATTGCCATGCTTAGCGATTTAATGTATGCATGAGATTGTGTGTTTACCGTTATTCCAACTTACTTTTATGCATGTAAACTTAGATATAGGTCGCATGCAAACTTAGATATAGGTCATATGCAAACTTAGATAAAGGTTGTTGTTGCGTAGACTTGGTTAAATTATTGCATAAATCTTTTCATTACAAGTGGCATAACTAAGGGACCATTCTGAACCCAATGGTTTGAGATCTTCCCTTGTGAGGGGTGGGTGCGGCCTTAAATCATTTTCCCAGTTCACACTGGGTGGCGACTCCATTTTATTTCTCCGGTTTAGTTCCCTCGTGGGCTATTCCGTACTCCCGACTAGGCCGCAAGCCTAGAACAGCGTCGTCAAGTTCTGTGTCCTATAGTCTGGCGACTCCACTAGGGATAGAGAATCGACCCCGAAATAATGCCTTAAACAAAGGCACTATTATAACTAAGTAATGGTTTGGTGTCTTCCTTCATTCACTACCTTTCTATAAGGAAAAGTTGTGAAGGCATCTGGATAATCATTTACCTGAAGCTTACCTAAGAGGCTTGGGTATTTAAGAGAGTTTGCTCCACCCTCCCTCTGGGGAATCTTCAATAGGAAATCCATTTGACAGTCAGCCATGCACCATAACTCGTTGGCACGTACCTTAAGGTATAAAAAAAGTGTGTTCACTTGGTCGCTCAAACCCTTGAGTGGGGAATCCTAGTTGTGGGCAATCCTTCGTCAGCGGGAGCCTTTGTCTATACCCATATAAACCCGTATATGAACCGTAGTTGTAGGACCAATGGAAACTATTCCCTTATGCTTGCATTTAGGACTATCGTCATTTGGATTCAGTTGGACTTTCTGTCATGAGGTATGGGCTTGTTGGGCCATTTAAACTGGGACGAGTCCGTGCTTTATGGCAATTGGGCCAAAAGCTTCTAAAATGCCGATGGGCCACTTTATGTTTAGTGTAAACCTGTTGGGCCTTTTCAATTGGGACAAGTTTGCACCGCGCAATATTATTATTGAATGCTTTAAAATGATAATGGGCCGACTTATACATTCCATGCATTGCACGCATCTCATTCATCTTATGCATACACGCACCATGTCAACCCTTGTGTCTTAAAAGCCATCATAGATATCCATTGGGTTAGAGAAGAAGTCAAGAAACAGATAGATGTGGGATTTCTAATGTGGTGAAATACCCTGAGTCATTGGCAATATTGTACCAGTACCGAATAAGGAAGGAAAGGTCAGAATGTGCGTAGATTACAGAGACCTCAACAAAGCTTGCCCAAAAGATGATTTTCCTCTACCCCATATAGACGTATTGGTTAATAGTGCAGCTTTATTTGCCATGTACTCATTCGCGGATGGGTTCTCAGGATATAATCAGGTTCTTATGGCTGAAGAAGACAATCATAAGACATCATTTGTTACTGAATGGGGTACGTATTGCTACAAGGTGATGTCGTTTGGGCTTAAGAATGCCGGATCCACTTACCAGGGGATGGCCACTACGTTATTCTATGATTTGATGCATAAGGAAATTGTAGTATATGTGGACGACGTGATGGTAAAATCAGAGACAATAAGCGGACACATAGAATCACTGGAGAAGTTCCTTGAACGAGTCGACAAATACGACTTACGGCTAAATCCCAAGAAGTGTGTGTTAGGGGTAACGTCAGGCAAGCTGCTAGGACACACGGTTGGAATGGGAGGAATAAAAGTAGACCCTGAGAAGATCAAGGCGATTACAGAAATGCCTGCAACGAAGACAGAGAAAGAAGTTAGAGCATTCCTCGGGAAAATTCAGTACATCAGTCGATTCATCACCAAGTTGACGTCGGTATGTGACCCTATCTTCAAATTGCTAAGAAAAGACCAGCCAGTTAAATGGAATGAGCAATGCCAAGAAGCCTTCGACAAGATCAGAGAATATTTGGTGAAACCTCCTGTTTTGAAACCTCAAAGACTGGGCAAACCTTTGGTATTATATTTAGCCATTGAACCTAAAGCGCTGGGGGAAATGATGGTACAAGTAGATGAAACATGGTAGAGCATGGAGTCTACTACCTCAATAAGAAGATGCATCCGTACGAAGCTCGCTATCAAAAAGTAGAGAAGATTTGTTAGGCAGTAGTGTGGTCGTCCAGAAAGTTGCGTCATTACTTCCAATCTTACAAGATCCAAGTGGTAGCAAAGGAGAATCCTTTGAAGTATCTGCATTTAGTGGCTTCGCTAGTTGGGAAGTTAGGCAGATGGTTGGAGTTGCTGACATAGTTCGATATTGAGTACCTCACTTCCAAAGTAATCAAAGGGCGAGCCGTAGCAGAGTTCCTGGCTTTACAACCGATAGAAGGAGATCAATACAAGTTTGAGTTCCCAAACGAGGAACTCCAAGCTATAACAGTCCAAGGATGGAAGATGTACTTCGAAGGAGCAGTGAACTGTAAAGGAGCCAGGATCAGAATTGTGATAGTAACCAATGAAGGAGAAACCCTACCTATGGCCAAGAGGTTGACGTTCGAAGTAACCAACAATATGGCTGAGTATGATGTTAGACATTATGACCCATAGCGTCACTGTTTTGTAAATGATATTGTATTATTGTACAAAATTAACATGTGATAATGAAATTGCCTTTTGCCGTTTTGTAAATTATTTACTTTGATATATTGATGGCAAAAGTCCGTATGATTAGTTCCGTATTGAGTTGATATGAGACAGTATCAATATAAAAGGTTTAATCATTAAATATCCTTAGTCGGAGTATTATCGAGATCGGACATCGATAATGCGGAATAGACTAGTATTGCACTGTGCGAGTTGTGATGGCACAACGGCATAGTTCTCATATATTTAAGTATTGGATACTTATGCAAGTGCGATAGGAGGTTGTGTTTTTTTCCGATGGTACGGAAAACAGCTTCGCTCTGGATAGACCCCCGCGGAATCCCATTGGTAGTATGTCTACGTGTCTATGGGAGGCCGCATCAGGGTAGGTGTATATGGTCTTAACCTGAGACTTGCAACGCTAGCTTTTGCGACAATCGGTAAACTTTGGTTTTGGTGGTACGGGGCTTTAACCAGTTCTGTGTAAGCCTCTTCTTCTGGGTTTATCGAGAATCGTAGTGTACTGGATGTGTGATGTCAAGATGGAAGTATCACTTCAGACATATGGAGATGATGATCACGCAGGATACAGAACTAGTACTCTATAAAAGGTTGCAACCGTCGGGACAATATGACCAGGTCAGGATTGTCCGATTTAAAGAGACTAGTGTTTGATATCCGATATATGTTTCGTACGGGGCAGACACATTTCCAGCCCCAGGCCTAACATGTGATCGTCCGATACTGGATCGATATACGCGATACTGCGGTATACTACGCTTGATAAAGATCTAATATTCCAGTAAGATATTTCTGGAGAATTGGGTAGGCATGGCGCTTTGCTAGAAGCCAACCTTGTCTTGTAAATCGGTAAAAACGTAGTACGAGGTACGTAAGTGTTTGGATTATCCAACGATCGTATTTACTACTGCCAACATATCCGGAGATCTCTTGGGTTGCTTCCTGAAGATTCACCTATGATGTTTGATTCGAACTTTATTAATCTTGGATTAATTACGGAGAAACTTTATCTTGGATAAAATGCCTTATTAGGAGAAAGAGAGAGATCGATTAATTGGAATTAATCGATAAAATAATATATTCGTATTATTAATAAAATTAATTGATTTCGATTTGCAAACGATTAGATTTCACGGGAATAAAATCGGATTTTAATTCGGGCAAACTAATTATTTAGAATTAATTCATTAGCGAACTGAATAGTAATTCCGCAAGGCGTATTATTTAATTCACGTTGCGACGGAAATTCGTTAATTCGGAATTAGCGAAACCGAGCCCGAAAGTGTTTGCGGACACATTCGTATTTTGAATCGAGTGGTATCCGCAAATCGCATCGCGATATCTCATTACTTGATACGAATAGATGATGGATGTATCTAGTCACCTTAAGGGATGATACATTGTCTCTAATCTCAAAGTAAGGTAATGATGGCAAATGATGAATTTTATTTTGAGGGAAAACCTTTCACGGTTTTTGAAGGGTTTTTGGATTAAAAATTCATTTTGGTATTTGATATCATATTCTTTTATTTTTCATTTGGTCTCACACGTTTTTTGAAATAAATTGAGAACAAAAAATAAAAGACATAACACTCTCTCCTCTCCTTCTTCTTCACGCAAGCCGTGAGCTTCATCCATGGCAGAAAATTGTTTTCTCCATTTTTGCTAGCACAACAAGGGATCAAAGGAGGTGATAGGGAAACGCATTTGGAGCTTGGAGTACTAGAAGATTTGAGGCTTCTCACACTTGTTGTTTCTTGGCCGAAAACAGCCCCAAGATTTGCAACTTCTATCATTCTTGTTCTTGGCCGCATATCACCCACCACCTTGGAGGCTCAATGATCCTCTTCACCATTTTCGTCACAAAGCTTTGTAAGTATGTTTCCCGCCATCCTTCAAGCTTTGCATGTATGTTATTTGTATTTCTATCGCTTAATCTTTCTTTGGGACTAATTATAGAAACCAACAATGGTATCAAGCCATGTTTAAGCATGAATACATTAGGGTTAATTTGGGGAAAATTGATTGAAGCATGTTCTTGTGAAATTGGATGCTAAAGTATGCTTATATGTATGTTATTTGATATATTACATGATCAATTTTAAGAAAAATGCATTGGATGATTTTTCCCTAAAGTGGTTGTCTTGGCCGAATGTGGAGGTGCTTCCATTGGTTTGAAATTTTTCATGCACAAGCTTATTTGATGACTTAATCATGATTACATGTATAATATATGATATAATACATGATAAATTTTGAGAAAAATGCATTGGATGATTTTTTCCCAAAAATGTTTCTTTGCCGAATGTGAGGTACTTCCATTAAGTTGAATTTTTTGCATGCACAAGTCATTGGATGATTTGAGTGTGCTTAAATGTTGTTATATGATGTATTACATATCAATTTGAGAAAAATGTATTGGATATTTTTTCCCCAAAATTGATGCCTTGGCCGAATGTGTAGGTCATTTTATTGATTTGGAATTTTTCATGCACAAGTTTATTAGATGACTTAAGCATGATTAAATGTTTGATATTTGATGTAATACATGATCAATTTTGAGAAAAATGCATTGGATGATTTTTCCCCAAAATGATTGCTTTGACCGAAAATGAAGGTCCTTTCACTTATTGATTTTTGCTTTCTAGTTCATTCGATGACTTAAAATGAACGATATAGATATTAGTGATTCAATTGGATTGAAAAAAAATCGAACCGCAAAAATCTCTCTTGGCCGAATACAACATGACATGTTAAAGGACTTGATTTTTGTTCAAATAAATGTTAGACAAGTGTTTTGAACAATTGA
>SKCR01015126.1:0-10148 GCA_019454045.1 Zanthoxylum bungeanum
TTGCTATTAGAGAGGAAAATGTTCCTTAGGTCCTAGGATTCAACATGTGATGTTCTTAGATTATTTCTTTCTTTATTTCTTTGTTTTTTGTTGATGGAAGTTTGATTGAAGTGTTGAGCATGTATGGTGAAAGAAGGTTGTGACTATTGTAGTTGTAAACTTTCTTTTAAGGTTTTGGAAACCATGTTGCTAATCTAGAGTTATTGACCCACTCTTAAATGACCTAGATTTGATCTTGAGTTGTTTCATTGTGTTGAGACTTGGATTGGATGGAAGAATGATGATTGAAGTAATTGATTTAATGTATTTGGTCTAATTTGTCCAATTTGTGGAAATTGAAAAATTAGGGTTCATGACCAATTCCAAATTTGGGGGATTTTCATATATGTTGTGTATTTGTGTGTGTATATGATGCATATAAAGTTTCATGTTCATTGGATTACATCTTGATGTGTTTTGATGCATGAAATGACAAAATGCACAAACCCCCCTTAAGGTGCTCTCGGCTTTGGTGGAAATTTGGGGGATTTTGGTTGCTTTGGTGTTTTGATGTTTTGAACATGCTAAGTTCATCTTAGAAATGATTTAGAATCATTCAAAATTGATTAGATCAATTTCGGACTAAAATGGACAAAATACCAAAGTAAGGGTAATTTGGTAAATTCACTTAAATATGATTTATTGAATTTTATTTCATAATTTGATTATTGGAATATTAAATAAATATGTTTATTTAATTAATCCAAGAAAATTTTGAAATCTGAAAATCGGATTTTCACCGCTTCCGCTGCGTTACCGGATTCACCCCCTAAAAACCCCTACAAAATGGTATCAGAGCGAGTGTGATTCTAGGCCACTAATATGATTAGCCTTCATTGAATCAATGTTTAATCATGTTTTCTAGACTTTATGCATGCTTATTAGGATCTAAATTGGTTAGATTTAGGGTGTATGACACTTAGCGGAAAATCTCTAATTAATAAGGTTTGAATGTAATTATGTATTTGATGCATGTTATATGGTCCGTCTTGTCAATACAGTTTATGAATACTTCTTTGTGACTACATCTGAGACCGTGCCTCTGCTGTGAGGATGTAGCCGATAAAGATTTATTTATACCGGATGTATATCAGATACTAGGTAATTCAAATAAAAGCGGAATTCTGAACGTGCCCTAGCTGTCAGGATTACGTAAGTAACTTGAGTTTATCATTGACGAGTTTAACCTTGGTACGTCTCCTTGTGGGCCTGCCTTCGCAGCGACAACGAGAAACGGCCAGGACCGGATACTTAGGAGTCATTAGTGAATGATTGACAAATGAGTTGTCTACCTGATGAATATACGTAGGCGAGACCGTGCCTCTGCTGTGAGCCGAAATATATTCACGGGATCCACTTTTCACTATTAGTATTTAATTTAATTATTAAATATTTGTATTCTGTTTTGGGATTACAATATTGCATGATTTAGTGGGAGGGGCATATTAGATTAAAAATCCATGATCTAGTTTATGCTTTTGATATTATATGAAACTGCTTTATTTCTACTAACCGTTTTTCATGATCTATATGATAGATTGGCGATGGCGGCACAATCCACAAATCAGTTTGCGCGTATGCTTGATGCGAACAAACTGAAAGGCGCTGAGAACTTTGAAGACTGGGAATTGGATTTGAGGATTGTCCTCGATTCCGAAAAGCTGGGTTATGTTCTTGAGGGTCCGTTGCCCCTTGCAGTGGGTGCGGATGCTTCAGAGGAGGAACGCCAAGTTTTTGAAACTTGGAATGATGATGATTTAAGGGTTAAATAATACATCCTTAGTTCACTGTCTCCGAAGCTCAAGCAACAGTACTATGGTATGCTAGATTCCTATAGTATGATGACGCGATTGAGACAATCGTTTGAGAACCAAGAACAAGTGATTGTTCATAAAGTCGCCATGGAACTGTTCCATGCGCGTCTGGATGAGGGGCAGAGTGTTAGCCCACATGTTCTTCAGATGATCGATTTGATTGATCAATTGAGGCAACATAATCTCATCTTGAATGACATTCTCGGTAGGAGTGTCATTCTTGGTTCACTACCAGCTTCATTTCGCCAGTTCGTGATGTACTTCAACATGCACGGGACTGTCTGTACCTATCAGGAGCTACATAGGATGTTGCTCACGGCAGAAGAGGACCTTAAGAAGGGAGTACCGACTCGCCCTCCTAGAACTACTTCTCTTTCGGCTTCTTCCCAAGGATGGTCCAAGGGAAAGAACAAGAAATGCAAGAAGAAGAAGAAGGCTTTTGGTCCTCAACAACAGGCGAAGATTGCAAAGCCCAAAAGGGCTTCTGAAGATAAATGCCACCACTGCGGCAAAGTCGGGCACTGGAAAAGGAATTGTCCTGATTACATTGCCCAGCTGAGGAGAGACAGAGCTTCTACATCAGGTACTTTTATTTTTCCAGTTATTAATTTATCTTTGGCTTGTGAAGCCGTTACATCCAGCTGGATTTTAGATTCTGCTTGTCCCATTCACATTTGCAATTCGTTGCAGGTGCTGAAGGAAAGTAGGAAACTGAAGCCTGGAGAGATGCAGTTGCGGTTCGGGAGTGAAGACTCTTTGGATGCAGTTATAGTGGGAGTATGCGAGATCTCATTGCCGAATGAGACACTTTTGTTATATAACTGTCATTTTGTACCGGATGTGTCGCTAATATTATATCACTTTTTGTATTGGATACAGAAGGCTTTTGTATTAATATTAAGAATTGTTCTTTGTATTTATATGATAAAAATAATATTCAGATCCTTTGTTGTCCAAACCAGCATGGTCATTATACATTGCAAACTTCAAAAGATATATTAAATACTGGAGTTAATAAACGTAGTTTACATGTAATTAATAATACTGAACTTTGGCATATGAGACTTGGTCACATTGGCGTTAAACGCCTTACCCAATTGGTTAGGAATGGTTTGATATCAGATCTTACCATTGAATCTTATCCAACTTGTAAATCCTGTATTCAGGGTAAGATGACCAAAGCCCCATTTTCTGGTGTTGGACACCGCGCCACTAACTTACTGGAACTCGTACATTCTGATGTATGTGGTCCACTAAGTCAAACTGCTCACAGTGGTTATTCGTACTTCGTTACCTTTACCGATGATTTGTCACGGTACGGTTATGTGTATTTGATGCGACATAAATCGGAAACCTTTGAAAAGTTCAAAGAGTTCCGAAATGAAGTAGAAAAACAAACTGGTAAATATATTAAATGCCTTCGATCAGATCGAGGCGGAGAATATATGAGTGGTGAGTTCAAGGATTATATGAAGGAGAATGAGATTCTCACTCAATATACTCCTCCAGGTACACCACAGCACAATGGTGTATCTGAAAGGAGAAATCAGACTTTATTGGATATGGTCCGATCGATGTTGAGTTTCACAGATTTGCCCTATTACTTATGGGGTTACTCTCTCTTAACAGCCGCACATCTTTTGAATAAGATTCATTCAAAGGCTGTTCCTACGACACCGTATCAGATATGGTTCGGTAGGAGACCAAATCTTAATTATATTAAGGTTTGGGGTTGTCCTGCCTATGTCAGGGTGACTCAGCAAGATAAGCTTTCGCCTCGAGGGCAAAAGTTTAGGTTTGTTGGATATCCTTCGAATACGAGGGGATATCTGTTCTATGATACCGAGCATCGAAATGTGTTCGTAGCTCGCTTCGCAAAATTTCTAGAAGTAGAATTTTTGTCAGAAGGTGGTAATCATAGACAGGTTGAGCTTGATGAAGTCCAACCTGAAAACAACGAACCAACAGAGGAACCTGAAGTTCAAGTAGATGAAGGACCTTCAACACACACACTCCGTAGGTCAGAAAGGGTATCTAGACCTCCTAAACGCTTGTATTTGATACAAGAAAAGAGTCTGGATGTTCTCTTAGTTGAAGAGACAGATCCTTTCACCTATAGAGAATCGATGTTGGACATCGACTCCGTGAAATGGCAAAGTGCCATGAAATCCGAGATAGACTCAATGCATGAAAATCAAGTTTGGGACTTGATTCTGCTTCCCGAAGGAATTGTTCCTATCGGTTGTAAATGGGTTTACAAGAGGAAGCGCGGGCCTGATGGTAAGGTAGAGACTTACAAGGCCCGACTGGTAGCAAAAGGTTACACGCAGCGACCTGGCGTCGACTACGATGAAACTTTTTCACCAGTTGCAATGCTTAAGTCTATCCGGATTTGGCTTTCTATAGCTGCGTATCATGACTACGAGATTTGGCAAATGGATGTCAAAACGGCTTTTCTAAATGGATTTCTTGATGAAGAAATCTATATGGAACAGCCGGAAGGTTTCGCGTCTAGCGAAACCTCGGGTATGGTATGTAAGCTTAAGAAGTCCATTTATGGACTTAAACAAGCTTCACGAAGTTAGAATCTTCGATTCGATGAGATTATTAGATCGTCTGGTTTTCTCAATAATTCGGAAGAATCCTGTGTGTATCAGAAGGCCAGTGGGAGCATGGTCGTATTTTTAGTCCTATATGTTGATGACATCCTAATCATTGGGAATGATTTAGGTATGTTGCAAAGCGTGAAAGCGTACCTCTTAAGAATTTCTCCATGAAGGACTTGGGAGAAGCTTCCTATGTTTTAGGGATAAAACTCTATAGAGATAGACAAAGGAGGCTTATTGGGTTATCCCAATCAACATACATAGATAAGATCTTGGAACGGTATAGTTTTGGTAACTGTAAGACAGCAAACATACCGTTCAGACATGGGATACATCTTTCTAGGAAGATGTGTCCACAAACAGAAGATGAGAAGGTTAGAATGTCTAACCAACCTTATGCTTCGTGTTTGGGTAGTGTAGGCATTGCATTTTCGCATGTGAAACCCGATGATGAGTCTCAGTTGGAGGCACTACCTTTTTAGCTAAGGATATTGCGGGAAACGGAGGTCGGAATGGGAAATTCAGAATAAGTGCGTCATCAAGTTCATTCCACAAGTTCACTGTCTTCGTTGGTGCTGCATTCGTTACTTCGTTCGAACGTCGGGCAGATTGCGGACGTTCGGTGCCACGTTCGAATTGGCGTTCGAACGGAGTCGGTATTTCTGGTTTTGCTGCTAGCCTCGCACCCCAGCCCAATTAGCCCCCCAAAGCCCATAAAACACATCCCAATTTAAATAAATAAATATTAACTAAATAAGATAATAATTAAATTAATTAAATAATTAAATAAAACATATACCAAACATAAAATAAACAATTACCAACTTAAACTAAAATCATGCCTAATTTGAATAATTCATATACTAAAATTAAAATAAGATATGCCTAATTAAAATCAATCCTAACCAATCAAAGCTAATCAAATATTTGACTTCCTAATCTAATAAGACATCTACCAATTTAAATTAGTTGACTTCCTAATTCAATAAGATATCCGCCATTTAAATTAGTTGACTTCCTAATTTAAAATATTTTGTCCCCCCTCAATCTTGTATATACCATTCCTATCACTCCTAATTTGGAAACTATATCTCTTCCTTGTGAGACAAGGGCAAACCCTAGCTCTCTTCTATATAAACATGCACTAACCTAGCCACCGCCTCTCTCCACTCTCTCTAATACACGCCCAAGACATCAACATATTCCCTCAATCACACGCAAATCACAAGACCTTAACCCTAGAAGATATCAACCTCTAGGCCAAAGCAAAAATCTTCTCTTCATCTCTCATTCTCTTGGCCGTGAACACAACCCCTAGCCTCCCCTCCATTGCCGAGTTTCAACATCCATCACCATCACCAAAATAACATCTAAAACATCATCACAACTCACGCAAATCTCAACCAGAACAGAAGCAACATCAACGCATAAAAAACAACCAGAACAGCGCCCTTACACATCCAAAACTGACTCGCAAAGATAGTAGCCATCTGCCCAAGTTGTGTCCATCAAACAGCCCCCAAAATACCCCAAACCAGTGAGCAAAAACTGCATATCTAACCCTTAAAAAATCACAGACAAACCTGCACAAACAGTCTTTAAAAAACACCAAAAACAGTCCATTAAAACATAAAAATAAGACCTGAAACAATGAGCTGAAATAGTGAGCAGAAATACAGCGAAAACAGCAGCAAAATGGAGACCAGACAGCGAGCAAAATAGTAAAACAGTGAGCTAAGATGCTAAACCAGTGAACTGGAGAAGTTGAGGAGCTTTACCCTTCCGATCTCCGCGAAACGCAAGCCCGAAAGTTGGCAAAAAAGGTTAGACCTGAGTATATTTTTTACACTTGTTTTCAGTTTCGTTTTTTTTTTTTTTTTTACTATTCATTGAGCTTTATTCGCATGAATATGATGTTCAAATGCATGTTGCGGCCCTTGAGTAGATAAATATGTATGTGTTATGAATGTGATGTGTGTTGTGGGCATTGGATAAAATGAAAGGCGTGTCGCCTCTTGAGGTATATCAGATGGAAACCCAGACGTAAATTCCGTAGCCGAATCTGAATGGACGGTAGTGCGGTCTGTACTTGGGATACAACTCCACGTACCACTTGAGTAAACGGCACCCTCTCTTGTTTTGTGTTGCTTCAGGTTATTTATTTCTCGTCACTTGAATTCTGAATGTTGCTTATTTACATAGTTCAATCGAGCGCATGGGCTTAGTAAGTGGAATGAAAGATCCCCATATGGGGAGGGGTTAAAGCCCCTTTACCACGATGCTTTGCCGCGCCGGTTGATGTGTGTTCGGTTGGATGTAAGATGTGTTCAATCGGGCATACTTAGTTGATATGATTGTCTTTATGTTTTTTATGCATAGTTCAATCGAACGCATGGGCTTAGTAAGTGGAATGAAAGACCCCCTATGGGGAGGGGTTAAAAGCCCTTTACCACGATGCTTTGCCACGCCGGTTGATATGTGTTCGGTTGGATGTAAGATGTGTTCAATCGGGCATATTTAGTTTGATATGATTGTCTTTATGTTTGTATGCATGATGTGATCGAGCGCATGGGCTTAGTAAGTGCGATGAGAGGTCCTCTAATTGAAGAGGTTAAAATCGTTTACCACGATGCTTCGCCGCGCTTCGCATTGTACTATTTGTCATTTATGTATTGCGTCCATTTCATGCATCAGGTCTGTTCCCGTTCGAACGCGTTTATGAACGCAACTCGAACGCGCATGTATTTTGCCTTATCATGCATCAGGTCTTATTTCTGTTCGAACGCGTTCACGAACGCCATACGAACGTGAGCGTTCTGTTTCATTTCTGTTCGAACGCGTTCACAAACGCCACACGAACGTGAGTATTCTGTTTCATTTCCATTCGAACGCGTTCACAAAGCCATACATACGAACGTGTGCATTCTGTTTCATTCCCGTTCGAACGCGTTTACAAACGCTACTCGAACGAGAACCTTCTGTTTATCGTTCGAACGCGTATACGAACGCTGCACGAACGCATACGGTAAACAGATCCTCTCGCATCACACTACGACATGTCCATCTTAGCATATGGTTACCCTTTTTTTTACGCTATGCATTTGTATTACCTCTCTAGTTGTCTATTTCTGTTATGCGCCTACAATATTATTTGTCGTCATTCTGATTTCCTTTTCATTACACGCAAATGTTACCATGACTGTTTGTGTTTATATTTACATGAATGATTGAATTCTTATGACGTTATGTGCTTGTTGTTGCAAAGGCCTACCTTTGAGCATGTGAATTTGGCAATAAGATTTGGTTTCATGTATGTTAGATGTAAACTATACTTTTAAGCATGTGAATCTAGGATTGTGGTGCACTTGGAAATATATGTCATAGGCTTGGTTGGATTATTTCATAAATCTTTACATTACAAGTTGCATAAGTAAGGGACCATTCCGAACCCAATGGTTTGAGGTCTTCCCTTGCGAGGGGTGAGTGCGGCTTAAATCTTTGTCCCGGTCACACCGGGTGGCGACTCCCTTATTCTCCAGTTTAGTCCTCCGTTGGCTACTCCGTACTCCCAACTAGGCCCCCGAGCCTGGAACAACATGCGTCGTCCAGTTTCTGTGTCCCACAGTCTGGCGACTCCACTGGGGATAGAGAATCGGCCCCGAAATAATGCCTTGTAATGTATAGATTTATGCTTTAATTAACCGTGTCTACAAATGTGTGAAATGGGGGTTGTGATCAAAGACATTTTGAGGCTAGGTAATGGTTTGGTGTCTTCCTTCACTCACTACCTTTCTAGAAGGAAAAGTTGTGAAGGCACCTAGATAGCCATCTACTCGTAGCCTATTGTGATGGACTAATTTGGAGGACTCGTTGTTTATTCCTGACAACAAGCGATAAGAGCCTAAGAGGCTTGGGTATTTAAGTGAGCCTCGCTCCACCTTCCCTCTGGGGAATCTACAACGGGAAATCCATTTGACAGTCTGTCACACACCATAGCTCATTGGCACGTACCTTAGTGTATAAAAAAGGGTGTGCTCACTTGGTTGCTCGAACCCTTGATTGGGGAGACCTAGTTGTGGGCCATCCTTCGCCGATGAGAGCCTTTGTCCATACTCCCACGAACCCATGCGTAGACCGGGTTGTATAGCCTATAAAAAATATTTCCTTGTGCTTTAGGACCATTATCATTTGGATGAATTGGACTATTTGTCAAAAATGCGAACTTGCTGGGCCATTTAAATTGGGGCAGGTTCGTATCTTATGACAATTAGGCCCAAAGCTTCTGAAATGATGGTGGGCCACACGGTAGTAGAAGTTATATTTTATGTTTATAATATCTTCCTTGTATGCTTTGTTTGGGAACATTGCTATTTGAATCCATCTGGGTCTTTTGTCATGAGATATGGGCTTGTTGGGCCATTTAAACTGGGACAAGAACATATCTTATGACGATTGGGCCAAAAGGCTTCTAAATAACAATGGGCCATTTTATGATTGTGTTCAGAATATTATCATTTAGATTTAGTTGGGCTCTTTGCCATAAGACATGAACTCGTTGGGCCATTTAAACTGGGACGGGTTCACTCTTATGACAGTTGTCCCAAAAGCTTCTAAAATGATAATAGGCCGATTTGTTTGAGAATTTTATTTGATTTAGTATATGTTATATACTTCTTATGCACATCATGCATACATATACCTTGTTAACACCATCCGTGTCTTAAAAAGACACCATGGATACCGTTTTGGTTAGGGAAGGAACCAGACTCACTAAGAGAACAGTTGGAAGCATGAGTGAATCAGATAATAAGGTGTCCCGAATGGATCAGTTAGAGAACAGTCTTGCAAAGATCACTGAACAGTTACAGGCATTGACTACTGCTGTGGCTGGTATAGCTGGGTCTCGTACTGGGGGAAGTTTAGAAAATACAAGGCAGGAAGTGCCTCCGATCAGATCGGGGGATGATGTCCCCACTTTTGAGGATGATATGGCAGAGTATGCAGCGGGCAGAATATTGGGGTCTCAGGCAGAGATACAGAAACTCAGGGATCAGGTTGAATCCGTTACTCGCAAGATGAGGGGTAAGAATGAAGATTTGCTAGATTATGAGACAATGACGTTTGAGGAGCAGTTGCCGGCACAGTTTAAGATGCCGGATTTGGCTAAGTTCAATGGGAACGGGGATCCGAGGGTGCATCTCCGTCAGTATGTATCTGTTATGAGTTCAGTTGGCCTGTCTCAGCTCCAAGTACAAAAGATGTTCGGGATGTCGCTCGAAGGGGCACCCGTAGTATGGTACCATAGCCTTGACAATCAGATTAAGGAGGACTGGAGGGAGCTAGCTGATGCTTTCTTAAAGCAATATGTCATGGACCTGGAGATTGACTTGTCACTCCGTGACTTGGAAAATATCAAGCAGAAGCCGGATGAGAGCTTCAAGGAGTATGTGGATCGCTGGAGAAGCCAGCTACTGAAGATGAGGACTAGGCCCTCTGAGAAGGACCAAATCAAGATGATCATCAAGGGCACAAAGCCCTATATTTACAGTAAGTTGAGGAAGATGACCTCAATGATTGTAGACTTCCGGCAGTTGAGGGAGACTGTCATGGACATTGAAGGAGGAGGAAGCAGAAAACATGAAGTTCTTTGGCCTGAATAGAGGCATGTTGGAGGTATGTCAGGTACCAA
>SKCR01015127.1:0-10195 GCA_019454045.1 Zanthoxylum bungeanum
GTGGGCTAGGATCCCGTTAAATAACACACAACCTTGACTTGGCCAAAAAGCATATGAAACTTAACTAGGTAGATCTTTAAGATCAATTGGATCCCATCTAATTCCTAGATCCGGTAGGTGGACCTCCAAGTCCAAAACATATATCCAATATATTATCCTAACCTTTTCCTCTGAATCAACTAAGCTTTGGCTTTGGCTCAACAAGATTAATGATTCCAGTTAAGCGTGACCCAGTGACAGTGGGAAAGCTTCGTAATCCACGTGGATGTAGAGAAGTGACCTTGACTTTGGGCAACAAATCACAACTACCCAAGACATGCGATATATAAAAAAAACTTTCATGGTTCAAACACATCCGCGATGGACAGTGATCTTGACTTTGGCCAACAAATCAAAGTCAATCTTGGATCTTGAGATAGAACCACTCAATGGAAGGAAAACGCTTAATATTAAAGTGAGGTTTTTTCGCGTAAATTGGCAACCAATTTTTTTTTATCTTTGATTAAGTCTATCATACACCCTTAAACATGTATTCTAAAAGCATAATAAGGCATGAATAAAATTAATAATGATCTATGGATGGATATATAATACAATTTGTTCCTAGAACAAATCTCTCTCTCTTTCCTCTCTCCTGCTAGCACTTTACATTCTTATACCCAATTACATAATACATAAAGAAACCTCATATACATTGAGGGGAATTTGTAAGAAGAGAAATACAAAGAGATAAGGAGGTGAAAGGCTGGACACGAAGGTCCAATTTCAAATAAGTACCATACTTACAACAATTTCCGAAATTGCCCCAACCCAACGAATATCCATCTGATATACATTATTCATATAAATACATCCAAGTATTCACACAAAGCATGTTGTCAATCAATCTAATCCAATTAATTATCTTTGATTAATGACCCTCCAATGTTCATACAACGATTTGATTTGCGTAAGTCTAACTCGTTTAAGAATAAATACTCAAAGTACGTATTCTTGAATTATATCGAACTACAATTTTAAATCCAATTTTAAATTGTATCCAATACTAATTCATATTTATTCCAAATTAAATAATTAAACTTTTAATAGTTCATTTTAGACTTGGATTCCAAATCCAATCCATTTGGGTCTCAAAGGCCCAAATAACATCCAATGCCAATTTAATTAAAGTCCAATGGGCTTTCAATTAGTTCTTTAGGCATTGGCTTTGGCCATTATGGATCAAACCCAAAATGTCAAGGCCCAATTAGGAATCACCCTATGCAAAAAATCAATTTAGGCCCAATTAAATTATTAAAGGCCCAATAGTCATATTTGGACTTTATGGAAATGGTTTAGGCCCAATTGGATCCAACCCAATTGTCCAAAACCAAACTTGGCCCAACCAAGCCCATTAGCCCAAATATAACAAATTAGCCCAATCCAATTTTAATATTAACATAATATTCCAAATATCACATTAATTTTAATTAAAGTGTAATTAACACAATTAATCTATTAATCTAATATTTCCAAAACATTAATTAATCAAATTAATCATGCTTAATATTTCAATTCATGTCCAACACAAATTGAAGCAAAATCAATTCTTCCAACATGCTTACAGTCACGACAACCACATGAAATTAACATCCAATTTTGATTTCAATCCAATTAAATCAACAATTAATATTCAATTTCATGCCATTTAACACATCCAATTGTCAAATTTAAAAAATCACCATGAGATTTTCTAGGGTACCATTTGGCCATGTAGGAATTTTTGGGAAATAAAATCTAATCAATTTTTCACAAATCCTATGATGCACAAATCCAATTCATCATCATCTAAACACAACCAAACAATCGATTTAGACATTTACAAGCTCCAAGCAAAATCCCCAAATTAAAGTTAAGAACCCTAAAATTCAAATCATGCTTAGATTGGCTCTTGATACCATTTTTAGTGTCCTAGACATGCCAATGATCTCTAAAAAATAATTTGTGTGTGAAAAATCAAGTGAAGTTTGCGGAAAGAACTTACATTGATCAGACTAGAAAATTCAAAACTTTCTTTGTTGTAGAAGCTCAAAACTTTGTTGTTGAGTTTCAAACTCTTGGGTGAGTTTCCCTATCACCTTAAAATGACTCCTTTAAGTGCTAGCTTGAAGAAAATTTGAAAGAAAGCTTTCCCTTCCAAAGGAACAATGTCCGGCCAAATGGAGGAGAGGAGGAGAGAATGAATAGTTATATGTTTCCAAAAACAATTACCAAAAGTTAGCTTACAAAGTGTGGTAGGTGTGTGTAATAAAAGATCCAATCACTATTCCAACTACTTCCATCACATAGTGACATGTGATGTAAGTTAATGGGTCCCACCCAATTTAAATTCCAAATTTAATTGGCTTACACAACACACTTTGGGCCCGGGTTCATTTAATCCGATTAAACAAATTTTTCGTCCTGACATAATTAAATCTAATTTAATTAAATAATAATGCCTCACAAAATTATTACGAAAGTCACTTACGAATTAATTCGTTCGCTTCAATTAAAATCCAATTTTAATTCCGTATTGTAATCCAATTTCAATTAATATATCCAATATATTATCTTAGCCCAATTAAATAAATTAAATAGTAAAATCCAATTTAACTATTAAATTTACTTTACCGATTAATTCCAAATTAATCGCGTTCTCTCTTCTGTACGAATTTAACCCCAGATTAATTCTTGCCGCAATTAATCCCAGGTTAATTTTCTCCCTCATAATTAATCGTAGATTAATTTCGTTCGAGTCAAATGTCATTGGTGAATCTTTGGGAAGCGACCCAAGAGATTCCTGGATATGTTGGCAGTAAATACGGTTGTCAGACTATCCGTCATGTGCGTACCCCGTACCAAGTTCTCACCGATTTACAAGACATGGTTGGCTTCTAGCAAAGCACCGTGCCTACCCAATTCTCCAGAAATATTCAACGAATAATATATAATCTGTATCAGACATAGTATACAATGTATTGCATAATACGATCCAGTATCAGATGTCACATGCTAGTCCTAGGGTTGGAATTGTGTCTGCCCCGTACGAAGCATATATCGGATCACTAGCAACTAGTCTCTGTAATCAGATAATTATGACCTAGTCATACTATCCCGATAGCTGTAGCATTTAAGAGTAATAGTTCGGTATCCTGCGTGATCATCATCTCCATATGAATAAAGTGATACTTCCATCTTGACATCACACCCAATACACTACGATTCTCAGTAAACCTAGAAGAGGTGTACACAGAACCTGTTAAAGCTCCGAATGACCAAAACCAAAGCGTACTGATTGTCGCAAGTATTAGCGATGCAAGTCTCAGGTTAAGACCACATACACCTACCCTGATTCGGACTCCCATAGACATATAGTCATACTACCAATGAGATTCTGAGGGGTCTATCCAGAGCGAAACTGTTTGCGGTCCAAAGGCAAACAGAACCTCTTATATGAGAACTATGCTGTTAAGATTCCACAACGCGCACAAGTGTAATACTAGCGTATTCCATATTATCGATGTCCAGTACCGATAATACTACGACTAGAGATATTTAATGATTAAACCTTTCGTGGATTAATACTGTCTCATATCTTATTAATCTGGTACTAATCATATGGACTTTTATCATTTATATATCCAAGTAATACAATTACAAAATGATAAAAAGAGTAATTTCCTTTGTCACATAGTTAATTTGTACAAAAACACCATGTCTTTTTACAAATAGTGATGCTATGGGTCATAATTGTCCAACAAGGATCTGTCTGCCCGTATGTGTATCATAAGGGGTTTAGGTATCCATGTGAGTAAAGTCAAGATTCTTAAAGACTTTGGCCAAAGTCGATCACCTAGGGTGGATTGCATCAGTTGTAAAGAATAGTGGACATGTCGACATGAGATGTGCGCCTTGGATATTTGACAGTGTATTCTATGTTTCCTAAGCACAACTCGAATAGCCTATGACAGAGGGATTGTTAAACATATGTGATGACCTCGACTTGTATAGTTCAGAAATGTCGTTCATATTCTTCGAGAATTCGGAGGTGGCTGAATTACGTACATATTAGCTAGGCTTATATGACGAACATGTCTGAACTTAGTGAGTCCCAATATGAAGTGTACTCATTGAGCACTTGGGTAGCTGATTATTTTTTATAAAAGATAATATTCGATATTATAATTATCAACTAAGATAATCAAGTGTTATTCGATAACATTGATTATTTACTTTGACCTAATTGAATTAATTGGATTAATTTAATAATTACACAAGGGCTTAATTGTAAAATCATAATTATCTATACCATTTGAGGATTTTATGGTAATTGTAAGTATATAATAATATGTGGTTTTGGCTTGATTTAATTGGATTAAATCAATATGGCAAACATTGAACTAATAAAATTCCTAATCCTTGGCTTGATTTAATTGGATGAAATTAAAGTAGTAGACAATGGAAATTAGTCACACCAAATTATACATATTTGGACAAATTGGATTAAGCCCACTTAAAAGTTTATTACAACTTTTATTAATTAAAAATTGCCTAAGTTTTTCTATAAATAGCAAGTTTTATGAAGGTTTTAATTATAAGTAAAAATACATGCAAATTCTTAGAGAGATTAGCCTAAGTTAGAGAAGTGTTTAGAGAAGCTTGTGAGGTCTCTACAATATTTCATTTAGCTGAAATCAAGATTGGATCTTGAAGTGAAACTTGGTAGCATTGGAAACAAGATTGTGTTGGGGTCAAAATCAGGGAGGCCAAATGGAAGAAGCGCGGTTTGGGCGAAATCGTTGTTTAAAATTTTTAAACTTACGAATAAATTATTCAATATCAAATATTAATAATTCATTCATATTTCACCTAAACTTATTTATTCGATATCATATAACGACATAAATAATATAGAAACACCGTGAAACATTTGCGAACATATTTTTCCATAAAATAGAATAAAACGTGTTTCCGGCCGAACCGACCGACCAATACACATGGGGACTGCCCAAGTTAGCCCCAATAATATTTAGACAGTTCGTGGGCTGCCCGAACAGTGCCCAATTCACTGTTTGGGCAGCTGTTACTCGGTAACGCCGGTTTTCACAATTTTCGCGTATTTTCACTCCGAAATAATTTCCGATAAATATTTTTTTCGGCAATTAAAATAAACCAATTTATTCTAATTACTCAATAAATAAAAACTAAATTTTTATCTGAAAAATCAGATTTATCATTAATTGCCGTGAGACCCCTAAACTTTGTAAATTTTACATTTTAGTCCTAAAATTGTCAAATACAATTTTAGATGATTCCGAATCATTTATAAAATGATTCTTAACATGTTCAAAACATGAAAACAGAATTTGAAACTCAAACCCCTCAATTTCTTCAAATTGCCGAGAGGGTCCCAACTTTTCCATTAATTGTGATTTAGCCCCAAATGTTCAAAACATGTCAAGATTAAATCCAATTAATCTCAAATTTGATATACATCAGAATATGCAACATATATGAAAAGCCCCAAAATTGGATTAGGTTAAGAACCCTAATTTCTCAAATAACTCCAATTGTTCAATTTACACTAAATTGATAAAATTCAACACTTTAATCAATCCAATACCACACCAATCGAGTCTCACCATCATGAAACAACTCAAGAACAATTCTAGGTTATTTATGAATGGCTAAGCAACTCTAGAATGGCAACTTTGATTACTAATTAATCAAATAAGCTTAATTACAACTAATAAGCTTATTATTTAATCATACATGCTAATCACATCCAACAAGCTTCAAACACATATAATTACAAACTCAAAGAGTAGAGACATCAACTTAGAAACACAAATTGAAGCTGAGATTAATTGAAACAATTTTCATGTAAAAGAAAGTGTGAAAAACTTACAAAATCTCCAAGTTTTTGCCTTTGTTTTTCTTTCTTTCTTGAAATTTGCTCTCAACTCACTTTGTAAAATAATATGAAACTTGTCTAAGTTTTGTAAAATGAAAAACAAAACCATTTCGTTAAATTTTCCATAGGCCGAATGCATGAACCAAAAAATCAAATAACAATTATTTAGTTTTGTAGCATTTTAATTGGAACAAGTTTTGCTTTAATAAAGTTAACAATTATCTTTAATAAAGCAAACCAAAAAAGTGCAATAATATCAAACCATATAAAAGCAAAATCATTACAAAAGATTTTTATTTTATTAATTAATTTAATTATTTAACAATTAAATAATTAAATACAAATATCTTAAATATATGTATTATATTTACATTAAATATCTCAAATACATATATTAATGATATATGCCAAATATCACAATTTGATATTTTATTAATGTGTATTTAATAAAATAAGAATTAAATACAAATACGCATTAATTCGGAAATGACCGTTAGGTCCTGATTGCATGTATTTTTCGTTTAACCATTAAACGAGTTATAAATAATCAATATTATTCATAACAGTTACCCTAGTGCTCTACGAGTATATTTCATTAGTGAGACTCTCTAGATTCAGGCATATCCGTCACGAAATCCAATTTCGTGTCCATAATTTACCCACCTGTAAATTATGACGACCATGGATAAACTTGTTAAATCATTGCATACGTAAAATCTCTCCGTCACAGGTATTCAGATTATTCTAGAGATATAGATATAAACGTCAAATCTCTAAAGGAATAATCTCACCGAAGTATCTATTAGAAATCTCTAAAAAACATTCGGAACTCACTTCCGAAGTATACTATGGCCATAGATTTAACAGATTGCTAATCACATATGGACTCCCTATGCTCTGTACACAGAACTGACAGATCATTTCTTCATACTCACAAGATATCATTAGCATGATCTAAATAGATCGGTGACACGACTGCCATCTAAGTGTGGAGGAGAACTCATATATCCACAGTGGAAGCTCAAGTTAATGAATCAATATACTACTCAACCCAAGAAGATTCATATTAACGTTGGTGTACCATCTATTAGGAAATCTTCGGTGATTCATTCAGTGTTTATCAAATAAACACCTAAACTTCTATACGAGTCGACTAAGACTCATGGTTCATTGGGATGAACCATCGGACCAAGTCCAATATACGACATGTACTGGTCTCAGTGGATTTTACTAACCGATCCGTGTCAGTAAATCTTGACCAAGAATTTATTTTAAGGATATACAACTTATAGTGACATTTCCCAATGTCAAACAAATTATGTTGTAACTGCGCACTACGTTGTAAATCCTGGGGTCTTTGTCTAATATATATACATATCACTAAACCAGATTTAGTTTCAATCTAATCAATCTAATCGAAATTAGATCGAATACGTATATAAAAGACAAGAGGTGCTACCATTTAAATTAGTAATATTATGGAAAAAGGTATTGCTCGTATTCATGAATCGAATATAAATACGATCCGGATTGGCGCTCAGAGCACCAACACTAACAATTTCTCCTATTTTCTCTAATGCCATTCCAAGGTATCATATACACATCCCAATGTATATCACATACTCATGGCCCTCAAGAACTCACCTAGCGCTCAAGAGGTAGGTAACAACAAGTAAGCCCTCTATGACAGATTGAGTTTGTCCAACAAACACGATCATTTTCCTTAGCAAACATCATTCATATTTTTGTAGAAACTAAGATCTACATCAATATGACTCAGATGCCATATCAACATTGTGCTTCAGCTACTAATTTGTCTAAGTATTTAAGGATCAAATCCAAAATACTATATAGACAACCACAAACACAACATTAATAAAAACTTCTAATCTATAAGGTCACTATGCAACTTCACAAGTCAATAATTCATCACTCTCATAGTGGAATCATCTGTGACACTTGTAGGGGTTCTTATGGGGTGAATCCGGTAACGCAGCGGAAGCGGTGAAAATCCGATTTTCAGATTTCAAAACTTTTTCTCGGATTAATTAAATAAACCTATTTATTTAATTACCCAATATTCAAATTATGAAATAAAATTTCAAATGAATCATATTCAAGTGAAATTACCAAATTACCCTTATATGGTATTTTGTCCATTTTAGTCCGAAATTGATCCAATCAATTTTGAATGATTCTAAATCATTTCTAAGATGAACTTAGCATGTTCAAAACATCAAAACACCAAAACCACAAGAATCCCCAAATTTCTTATCAAGGCTATGAGCCTCCATTTGGTGCCATTTTGGCCATTTGGTCATTTCATGTCTCAAAACTCATCTAAATGAAATTCAATCAACATGAAACTTTATATGCATCATATACACACCCAAATGCACAACATATATGAAAAGCCCCAAATTTGGAATTAGTTAAGAACCCTAATTTTTCAATTTCCACAAATTGGACAAATTAGACCAAATACATTAAATCAATTACTTCAATCACCATTATTCCATCCAATTCAAGTCTCAACACAATGAAACAACTCAAGATCAAATCTAGGTCATTTAAGAGTGGGTCAACAACTCTAGATTAGCAACATGGTTTCCAAATGTTAGACATTATGTCCCATAGCGTCACTGTTTGTAAATGATATTGTATTATTGTACAAAATTAACTATGTGATAATGAAATTGCCTTTTGCCGTTTTGTAATATTATTTACTTTGATATATAAATGGCGAAAGTCCATATGATTAATACCGGATTGAGATGATATGAGACAGTATCAATCCATAAAGGTTTAATCATTAAATATCCCTAGTCGGAGTATTATCGAGATCGGACATCGATAATGCGGAATAGACTAGTATTGCGCTTGTGCACGTTGTGAGGGCACAACGTCATAGTTCTCATATATTTAAGTATTGGATACTTATGCAAGTGCGATAGGAGGTTGTGTTTTACCGATGGTACAGAAAACAGCTTCGCTCTGGATAGACCCCGCGGAATCCCATTGGTAGTATGTCTGCGTGTCTATGGGAGGCCGCATCAAGGTAGGTGTATATGGTCTTAACCTGAGACTTACATCGCTAGTACTTGCGACAATCAGTAAACTTTGGTTTTGGTGGTTGGGGACCTTAACCGGTTCTGTGTACACCTCTTCTGGGTTTATCGAGAATCGTAGTGTACTGGATGTGATGTCGAGATGGAAGTATCACTTCAGACATATGGAGGTGATGATCACGCAGGACACAAAACTAGTACTCTATAAAAGGTTGCAACCGTCGGGACAATATGACCAGGTCAGGATTGTCCGATTTAAAGAGACTAGTTGCTTGATGTCCGATATATGCTTCGTACGGGGCAGACACATTTCCAGCCCCAGGCCTAACATGTGATCGTCCGATACTGGATCGATGTACGCAATACTACGGTATACTACGCTTGATATAGATCTGATATTCCTATAAGAATATTTCTGGAGAATTGGGTAGGCATGGCGCTTTGCTAGAAGCCAACCTTGTCTTGTGAATCGGTAAAAACGTAGTACGAGGTACGTACGTGTTCGGATTATCCGACGACCGTATTTACTGCCAACATATCCGGAGATCTCTTGGGTCGCTTCCCGAAGATTCACCAATGACGTATGATTCAAACTCGATTAATCTTGGATTAATCGCGGAGAGACTTTATCTTGGATAAAGTACTATAAATAGAGAGAGAACGATTAATTTGAAATTAATCGTAAAATTATATATTCGATATAATAATCGAAATTCGATTTCGACGCGAAATTAAAATTAGATTTTAATTCGGGCAAACGAGTTAATTTAGAATTAATTCGTTAGCGACGTAAATAATAATTTCGCTAGGCGCAATCATTTATTTAAATTCGATTTAATTAACGTCGCGACGTAAGTTCGGTATTTTGGAAATATCGAACCCGAACGCGTGAGTGCACGTGGGCCCACTTTCATTTGGAAACGTGTGGGGCCCACATGACACATGTCATATTATGCATTATTTAATTGTGATGCATTGCATGGAGATAGTGTACAATGCACTCAATGGTTTTGCATGGAAATTGAGTGTTTGACACTCTAAGCCATTGCATGATTTGTGTCATAAGTTTATTATTAATTTAATAATATTATGGCATAAATAAAATTGATTTTTGAAATCAAATCACTCACTCTCCTCTCTTTCCTCTTGACCGAAAGTGTGAAGTTTCACAGCCCTCTCCACTTTTCTGTTT
>SKCR01015128.1:0-10175 GCA_019454045.1 Zanthoxylum bungeanum
ACAGGAGAAACATCAAGGTGGGAGAAGAGGCAGAAGCAAAAGCAGGGGCAGGTCCAAAGACAAGAAAAAGACATACAAGTGCTTCCACTGTGGCATAGAAGGCCACTTGAAGAAAATTTGCCGGAAACTGCAACGGGAGCAGGGACAAGGCAATAACCAGCCGAAGAAGAATGATGCGGAGACACTGGTAGTTACCACTGTAGATGTAGCTATATGCTCCGGTCAGGAAGAAGCATGCCTTCACACCGCAACTCAGGATGTCGAGTGGGTGGTAGATACTGCAGCATCCTACCATGTCACTCCTCACAGGGATTTCTTCACAACATACAAAGCAGGAGACTTTGGAGCAGTGAAGATGGGGAATACCAGTTCTTCTCAATAGCGGGAATTGGTGAAGTACAGTTGCGGACAAATGCAGGGTATACAGTAACCCTGAAAGAGGTCAGACATGTTCCAGAACTTCGGCTCAACTTACTCTCGGGAGTAGCCCTTGACAAACAGGGCTATGCTAACCACTTCAGCAACGGCACTTGGAGGATGATAAAAGGTGCCATGGTCATCGCCCGATGACACATCTGTGGAACCTTGTACAAGACTCATGTGAAGATTTGTGCAGAAAGCCTCAATGTAGCTGAACGAGAGGCTTCTCAGAATCTGTGGCACCAGAGACTCGGTCACATGAGTGAAAGAGGGTTGTCTACCTTGACAAAGAAGGATCTAATCACCGTCTCCAAGAATGCTACTCTGGATCCTTGCAATCACTGTCTATTCGGTAAGCAACACAGAGTCTCTTTCAATTTCTCTTCTACAAAGAAATCAGAGTTACTCAGTCTGGTGTACTCTGACGTATGTGGTCCCTTGGAGGTAAACTCACTAGGCGGTAATCAATATTTTCTGGCTTTTATTGACGATGCTTCTCGGAAAGTATGGGTGTATTTTCTGAAATCAAAGGATCAGGTCCTGGATTATTTCAACTGTTCCATGCCATGGTCGAGCGTGAAACAGGGAAGAAACTGAAATGCCTTCGTACAGACAATGGAGGCGAATACACTTCCAGGGAGTTCGATGCCTACTGCGGAAGTCACGGCATTCGACATGAGAGGACTGTTCCACGCACCCCACAACACAATGGTGTAGCTGAAAGGATGAACCGCACCATTATGGAGAAAGTCAGAAGCATGATCAGTATGGCTAAGCTGCCAAAGCCATTCTGGGGAGAAGCTGTTCGTGCCGCCTGCTACCTGATCAACAGATCACCATCTGTACCGTTGAACTTCGAGATTCCGGAGAAAGAGTGGTCTGGTAAGAATCCTTCATATTCTCACCTCAGAATATTCGGATGTTTAGCATTTGCACATGTATCCAAGGAGCTCAGGCAGAAGCTCGATGCAAGGACTACTCCATGCATCTTCATAGGCTATGGAGACGAAGAATTTGGATACAGGCTATGGGACCCGAAGGAAAGGAAGGTCATCAGAAGCAGAGATGTAGTGTTTCTTGAAGACCAGACAATAGAAGACATTGAAAAGCCCAAGATGCCTTCTAAAACCAGTGCCACAATACTGATACAAATCCAGACACAGCACCAGCACCAACACCAGAGGCCACAGATGATGATGAGGTGCAAGACATACCAGAAGCAGAACCAGAGGAGGAAGGAGGTGTTGAGCAGGGGGAGCTGCAGCCTGCTCCATCAGAGGCTTCGAGTTCATCCACAGATCCGGATGACAACATACAGCCAGAACCTCCAGTACGAAGATCCGAGAGAGGCCGGATTCCATCAGCCAGATACTCAGGATCAGAATACATTCTGCTAACTGACGAAGGGGAGCCAGAAACCTTCAACGAAGCGGTATCTCATAAAGACAAAGACAAATGGCTGCACGCAATGCAGGATGAGATGGAATCTCTGCAGAAGAACAACACTTATGAGATAGTGAAGCTCCCACATGGAATGAAGGTACTGAAGAACAAATGGGTATTCAAGCTCAAGAAAGATGGCAGCGGAAAAGTGGTGAAACACAAAGCTCGGCTAGTTGTCAAAGGATTCCTACAGAAAAAGGGAATTGACTTTGATGAGATTTTTTCACCGGTGGTAAAAATGGCTTCAATCCGAGTTATCCTAGGATTGGTAGCTAGACTGAACTTGGAGCTTGAACAGATGGATGTCAAAACAGCATTTCTTCATGGTGATCTGAATGAAGAAATCTACATGGAGCAGCCAGAAGGATTCAAGGTTTCAGGTAAAGAAAACCTTGTTTGCAAGCTGAAAAAGAGCTTGTACGGGCTCAAGCAAGCACCGAGGCAATGGTACAAGAAGTTCGACTCATTCATGGTGGGTCAAGGCTACAAAAGAACTGCAGCAGATCAGTGTGTATACATTCAGAGGTTTCCAGATGGAAATTTCGTTGCTCTTCTACTGTATGTAGATGACATGTTGATTGTTGGACAAGAAGCAGCGAAGATCAGCCAGCTGAAGAAGGAACTCTCCAAGGCTTTCGACATGAAAGACTTGGGACCAGCTCAACAGATTTTGGGAATGGAGATTGTTCGTGACAGACAGAACAAGAAGTTATGGCTTTCACAGGAGAGGTATATTGAACGGGTGATCAAAAGGTTCGATATACAGAAAGCCAAACCAGTCAGCGTTCCGCTAGCGCACCATTTCAAACTGAGCAAGAGTTCGTGCCCCTCATCCAAGAAAGAGATAGAGGAAATGTCAGCAATACCGTATTCTTCAGCTGTTGGAAGCCTAATGTATGCAATGGTATGTACCAGGCCAGATATTGCACACTCAGTTGGTGTAGTGAGCCGTTTTCTCTCTAATCCTGGAAAACAACACTGGGAAGCAGTCAAATGGATTCTCAGGTACCTGAAGGGTACAACGAAGTTTCGTCTGTGTTATGGGGGAGCTGATCCGATCTTGGAAGGCTATACAGATTCAGATATGGCAGGAGATTTTGATGGTAGGAAATCTACATCAGGATTCATTTACACTTTTGCAGGGGGAGCTGTGTCATGGCAGTCAAGATTGCAGAGGTGTATAGCATTATCCACAACAGAAGCTGAGTACATTGCCATAGCTGAGGCAGGAAAAGAAATGTTGTGGCTAAAGCGGTTTCTCCAAGAGTTAGGGATCAAGCAGACAGAATACAAGATACATTGTGACAGTCAGAGTGCTCTGGACTTGAGCAAGAACTCAATGTATCATTCCCGGACGAAACACATTGATATTCGCTATCACTGGATACGCGAGGTGATGGATCAACAACTGCTGAGACTAGTGAAGATCCATACAGATGAGAATCCAGCCGATATGTTAACGAAGGTGGTTACTCGAGACAAGCTAGAGTTGTGCAGAGACATAACCGGGATAGCTGTCAGATGACGATTGCTTCAGATGCTGCTGGAGGGGGAGAATTGTGAGGTCCAGCAAGCATCCAACTACCACCTCCTTTTTCTGCATCAAGCCAACAAACATTGAGGTGGTGATTGCCACAAAATCAGGAGGTTTGAAATTTGGTGAAGCAAACAAAGAGATGCCATGAATTGTGGAGTAATTTGTGGCATGAACAGTAGCCACGAATTGGCTATAAATTGAGTCCATTTTCAGTGTTAAAGATTATCCCAGTGAGTGTCCTATAATTGTATAGAGAGAGTGTTGAGTTTTTGATAAGTTTCTTGGTTGTAAACTTGGTATTTATTCTTGTAGTAATAAAATACGAATTCGGTTTTTTCTCAAACACTTCCAAGATTGATCGTTATTTCACAACAGTTGAGAAATGGCACGTCAAGAGAAAAGTTACCAAAGCTTTCTCCAGATGCTCAAGTATGCATTCTTTAACCAATGAAATGACATAACTAAAAGAAGTACTATCTCAGGGCAGAGTGATATGTCCATCGGAAGGGAGTCGTCCGAATTCCTCCAGACATTCTGCAATGCTACGGAAGAAGCCTTTTCCAAGAGATCAGTAAGGCTGAAAGAAAGTGTAATATTTGTCTAATAACCTCCGTCAGAATCCCTTTTTCCTCACAAGATACCCCTAATGGAATTTCAAAAGATTTGCATTTTCCAAGTAATTTACCGAACATGAGGGGAAAAAGTAACATGAAAACTACCTAGTGCTTCACTTGATAAATGGAAGTAATTTTGACAAGAACAAAATCCCTTGATTACAGCTACATGGAACAAGAGAGATAATTCTATGGGCTTTCTTGAAAACAAACTGAAAGAGAGATAATTCTAGTTTAATCAAATTGGTTCCCAGAATTCATATTTTTTTGTCAATTATCTAACTGAAGTATATTTCATGTGAACCAACTCCACAAAAAGAACACATTTGACTTCTGGCCCAACTTCCCAAGTCTAACCACTGTACAATTGTCATTACTTAAACTTTCTGCATAGTTTCTTGAGGAGAATCCTTTGTTCTTTACTTCAAAAGACTCCGTTGAATGTTTTTCTTTTTCTGTATTTATTTCAAAATTTACAGTTGCAGTCTTTAGTTATTACTACAGGAACTCTAAAAAGCTTAAAGTCTTGCTCATTCATATTCCTTGTTATTTTGCTAATAAAATAGTCATTTTTAGAGACACAAAATCTTGCAGCAAACATTACCTGCTAAAGTAATAGAAGGGTGTGAGGATGACTTCTTTTATTGAATCTTTAATCTAGAGATGAATTTGTATCACTGATGCAAGATTGATTAAGCCAGTCATCTGGGGACAGAATTTATGAAACAAAAATTCTTCATTTGATATTTACAAAACAGAAGCAAGTATACTACATCAAAATTGTGAAGTGTATACAACAAGTCTAATAGCTATAAATAAGTGTTTGCCGATGCCTATGTTCTAAACAAAGAGAAGATGAAGCAGAGAAATGGCACGCTGACAGAGAAGTTAGCAAAGCTTTCTCTAAATCCTCAGGCATGCTTCCTTTTACTAATGAAATGACATAGTTCAAGAAAGTACTATCACAAGACAGAGTGATAGGTCCATCGGATGGAAGTCCAAATTCTTCTTCAGACATTCTTAGTAGCTCTATGAAGACACTTCTGCTGAGATATTCTAGTGGAACTGTGAATCTCGTGTTATCATTCGTGTAGATAACAAAATGGCCTTTGTTGGCAACTGATGATTTCTGTGCAGCAGAACTTCTTGGGAAGGAAATTCTCCTCCGCTTCATTGCAGCCAGTTTCTGCCACTTCCTGGCTAATTGAACGAGCCTTTTCGAGTTGATCATGTTCGTAGAACGAAGATTCTTGAACAAAATGATAATGGAAGCTCTGGAGATCAGAATTCTTGGTAAGTAGATTTTGTGTTGTGGTGCAGAAGCAATAGGAGTTTGGTCATATATATAGTGTTGAGAAAAGACAGCATCATATGCCCATGTTTATTTGGTGTTGGGTTGATGGGATCTATGGCCATGTGATCATTGAAGAAAGGAGATCGTCAGATTTGTGATTGTATTCAGGGTAGGCCATTGTCACTTTTTAGATAGTTGAGTTAGTGTCTACTTTTGCCAGGCTTGTGCATTGACTGCCTTAGACAGTTGCTTTAAGGCTGCTTCTATTCTGCCGGGACTTTAGCAAAACAAAACCATGTGTTGATGGTGTATTTCGACAAGCATATTGAAACAATGCGACCAGGGGCAGAGATGGAATTTCCCCTTTTTCAAAAGGGACGGGTGTTCAGAAAGTATTAGTCACTCCTCGGCCCGGCAAAGAGTCCAGATATGGTCTCTCAGATCTGGCCGACCATAGCACGCGATATGATATGAGTTACAAGACCAATCGCCTCAGAGCTATGGCCGACCACTTTAGGTCATCGGCTCGGTTCGGGCCTATTTTGCTCCCCCTTTGAGCAGGGTGAAGAGCTCGGACATTTCAGGATAGGGCGGAAATAGCTCGATGGGTTCGGTGATGTATTTGGCCGACCACTTGGCAACCGACAGAAGCCCAAAGATCTTCGATTTTCCTTTACACGTGTCATCTCCCGGAAGCACCGTTCAGGCTGTCACCATTATTGTTGCGTGTGGCAGAGGAAGAGGCAGAGTCGATGTGACAGGACCGTCAGGCTGCAGACTTACTTTCGGAAAGGGCAGGCCTATGGCAGAGAACCCGTCAAATCGGTCAGGCGGCACATGGGAAGCATTGCAAGTGGGAAGAACAGTGTTATAATTCAGGGGGTATATAAAGGGAGGGTAGTCTCATGTTTTAGGGGGTTCCTTCTTGGAAAAATAGCATATTGTAATCTCTTTCAACTGCTCGGCCATACGCCGACCTCATTCAAAACAGGTCGGTCAAGCACATTTCAGTAATAAAACACCCATCCATGTTGTGCCCGTGGACGTAGGTTGGATTCAATCCGCCGAACCACGTTAAAACTCTGTGCCAATCTGTGTGTTTTTCCGCCTTCCACTAAGTTTGCTTTTGGTTTCCCATAACTAAACAAATTCACTATTGAAGGAAGGTTATCCCGGGAACAATATTTCCCTTATTGCTCCTGAGACGAAAATCAGCCATCAACACCATGTGAAACCAGAGACAAATGGCAATAACTCAGCACATGGCGGTGGACCATAGCAGGGCACCATTTTGATTTCTTCTTGCCAAGTGGGTCTAAAATTTGTGATGGCTTAAATTCACAACAAACTTTATCAATCACAAGATATATATAGATTTATTGATCATGGTATCATTCTAAAAGAACATGATTTCCTTGCAACTAATCATTTTTGGTATGTACTCATATGAAACAAAGTACCCGAATACACTTGTACAAAGATGTTTGTGTCTTCCTGACAAGAAGATTTCTGTGGCTTAATATAGATGAGGTTCCAGTTTCTCATTTGACATATAAATCAGTAACGAAAAAATGCTTCTGATAATCTTAAACTTCATACCGGAAAGTTTTTGTTGGAAGCTAAAGTAAAGCTGACCATATACAACTAATATGTTTTGCAATTTACAATCTGACCAAACTTCACAAGTAAAGCTGATTATGGAGTACAATGAAACCTAGTTTCTATATCTGATACATATTGTGGTTAAATCTATATATCATTTACAAAGAAATTTATTTGGTGACCGAATGACAAGTACTTGCCGGTTTGTTTGTTTTCCATGGAAAATGGGTAATGATGAGCAGCAAGTGGAAACAACAGACATCAGCAAAGGTTTTTCAAGATCCTCAGCAGCACCATGTTCAATGTGAGAATCACTTTTGATCAGCAGTATGGAAAATGGGTAATGATGAGCAGCAAATTATCTGTCTTTTCATGACAGTAAAATTTCCCCATTTGCTTGCCATTTTGAAGAGTTTCTTTGAAATCATCATGGTGGATTAAAATCCAAGAGGGAGCACTACTTTGAATTTGAAAGCAGGATTATTGCTTTAAAATTCATGCATTAACTATTTGTCAAGTAACTAGCAGAAGCATGTTTCTTGTGAAATAAGACCAGCATAGAAAAAGAATTTGACTTTCGCCACAACTTTGCAGTCTATCCACTTATTGGTTGTACAATTGTCATTGCGTAACCTTTTCTGCATCGTTTCTTGTGGAGAATCCTCTGTTTTCTATTACAACAATGGACTCATGTGCAAAAACATTCAACAGCTAGAGACTTGTATGAGATAACGGTTAGTCAAATTTCATCATTTTTGCTGATACAATAGTATTTGCCGAGGAAATCTTGTACCAAACATTACAAGTCGAAGAAAGACAAGTGTGTGAGGAGGGAAATCTGTCGCGGAACAAATTAATATAGAGATGAATTGGTATAATTGGTGCGAATAATATTAAGCATTCTTTTGGGGACACAAATTATGAACAAAATTTTCATTTGGTATTTAGAGAACTGAAGAAAATATCTACATTTACATAGTAAAATTTATACATTGAATCTAATAACTACAAATAAGTGTTTGTTGATGGGTTTGTCCTAGAGAAACAGAAGATGAAGCAGAGAAATGGCACGCAGATAGAGAAGTTAGCAAAGCTTTCTCTAGATCTTCAGGCATGCATCCTTTAACCAATGAGATGACATAATTCAAGAAAGTACTATCACAAGGCAGAGTGATTGGTCCATCGGATGGAAGTCCGAATTCTTCTTCAGACATTCTGAAGAGCACAATGAAGACACTTCTGCTGAGATATTCTAACGGAACTGTGAATCTCACGTTATCAATTGTATAAACAACAAAGTAGCCTTTGTTGGCAACTGATGAGTTTTGTGCAGCTGAACTTCTTGGGAAGGAAATTCTCCTCCGCTTCATTGCAGCCATTTTCTGCCACTTTCTGACTAATTGAATCAGCCTTTTTGAGTTAATCATGTTAGTAGACTGAAGAATTCTGAACAAAGTGGAACAAGAAGTTCTAGAGATGAGATTTTCTTGATAAGAAGATGTTGTGTTGTGGTGCAGAAGCAATGTGAATTAGGTCATATATATATTAATGAGGAATGACAGCATCATATGCTTTTGTTTCTCCATGTTTAGGTGATGAGATGCATGCCCATGTGATCATCGAAGCAAAGAGATCGTTGGACATGGGATTGTGTTTAGTTCCTGATAAGAATGATATATTCAAGGTAGGCCATTGTCACTTGTTAGTTAGTTGAGCTAGTGTCTTCTTCTGCCAGGCTTGTGGATTGACTGTGTTAGACAGTTTCTTTATTGGTGCTTCTATTCTGCTGGGGCTTTAGCGAAACAAAACATGTGAAACCAGAGACAAATGGCAATAACTCAGCACATGGCGGTGGACCATAGCAGGGCTGGTCTAAAATTCGTGATGGCTTAAATTCATAACAAACTTCTGTTGGCGACTTGATCGCATAAAAAGGATTTTGATGACGTCAACGTGAATGAAGACTTCGACGTACAAACACGAAGCATTACAAAAAGTGTCGAAGCATATGAGGTGAAGAGCGAGAATGTGAAGACTTGCGGCAAATTGAAGAATATATTGTGAAGTCTTAGCTTAGGATTTAATTTGTAATGTGAGATGTAATATTCAAGTGCCTAAGCTCATAGGGATCATGCACATTCACTTAGATGCATTAGGGGCATGTACAAAATGCATTAAAACCTTCAAATCTGCATTTTAGTATTTAGGGAAGCTCTCTGGAACCGGCATGGACCTTACCGGGGTCATTAAACCGGCCTTCCCCTGTTTCGCATGCCTACTGGAACCGGGCCATACCGCCGGTCTCCTCGCCGGTCTCCATGCCGGTATTGGCATAACAATCATGCTCTCTGGAACCGGCACACTACTTACGGTTTCCTCGCCGGTTTGCTCGCCGGTCCAACGGCTAGTTTTTCGAACGTTATGTTACCGTTGGAACCCTAGACCGGCATGCCGGTATCCTCGCCGTCTCGCTGTAAGTTAGGGAAAGCTTTGCATTTTGTTATAAATAGAACCCTAACTCCTTTGCCTTAGGTTAGAGACTTAATACATAATCTTCATACATTCTCTAAGGCAAGAATAGAGTGTTCAAAACCTTCATATTCATAAACACTCATCCAAGCTCACACACACCTTCCATACATTTAGTGAGCTTAGAAACACTTGGATTTGCTCTCACACAATCTTCTTATTATTTGTGAGTGCCCAAGTGTGATTTAATTCTTTCATATCAAAACACTTGTGATTTGTGAAATCCCATTGTTTGGGTAAGTTGTAAAGGTTTGTGAGTGAGCCTACGTAGAAAACTCAAACTTGTAAAAGGTTCGGAGTGCGCCTTGGCGGAAAACTCTTGGTTACGAGTGAACCACGAAAAACTCGATTCTAGTAGAAATCTTCAAGCGAGGCTTGAGGGAGTGGACGTAGGCACGATTTGCCGAACCACTATATATCGCGGTGTCGTATTTCTCTTTCCCTACTCTTTTACTATTTGCAAGTTAATTTGTATTTACACTTATTGATTAGAAACTTGCATATAGGCTATTAATTGGAATAGAGAAAATTGCCTAAAACTCCCACTTGGTAATAAGAGCTTAAAATCGGCAAAGATTTTATAATTCCGCATTTATAGCGATAACCCAATTCACCCCCCTCTTGGGTATAGAGATTTCTTGTCGCTATTGCTTGTAGGTACTTTCAACTTCATCAATCACACAATAAATATTCAGGGTAGACAATCTGAGTATGCGAACAACATTGATAGCTGACG
>SKCR01015129.1:0-10187 GCA_019454045.1 Zanthoxylum bungeanum
CCATTGAGTGATTCTTCCAAGATCCGAGACTGGCATTGGGTTGTTGGCCACAGTCAAGCCCTTTGTCTCGAAGATGTGTTTGAATCACGAGAGTTTTGTTCTATATTGGTGTCTTGTCCAAGTTGTGGTTTGTTGGCCAAAGTCAAGACCACTTCTTTCCATCGACATTGATTACGAAGCTTTCCATTGTCCATGGGTCGGCTCTTGACTGGGATTACTAGGTTTGTTGTATACCAAAGCCAAGGTTTAGTTGATTCAGAGGAAAAAGGGTTAGGTAATACATTGGATGTATTGGCATATATAGATATATGTTTTGGACTTGGATGTCTCCCTACCGGATCTAGGAATTGGATGAGATCCAATTGATCTTAGAGATCTACCTAGTTAATTATCATACAATTTGTTGGCCAAAGTCAATATTGTGTGATATTTAACGGGACCCTAGCTCCCTAGGAAACACGGTTTCCCGAGTACTCGATAGAGGGTTAGAGGCTCGCCGAAAAATAGTGGGAGGCAAGAATTGAATTTGCAATATTCGTTTAATTACTTGCCATACGCGCTCATTCAAATTATTCGTCATATAAATTAAATGTTAGTTGGACTAATATTTAAACTGTTGTTTTAATAAGCAGTTGGACTGTATTATAGTTGATTATATAATTGGATTATAGTAATCAATATATTTGAATTAATTAATTTCAATTTACAGTTGATTTTATAATTGGATTATGATAATCAATGTAATTGAGGTTAATTGATTTAAATTATATTTGATTGTATAGTTGGACTATAATAATCAATATAATACATAGTACCACCAATCGTTGATTAAATAGTTTGACTATTAGAATCAAGATTAATGAAAGATTAATGTTTAAAACATAATCCTAGGTGAAAATGTATTTAAACGACTATATTTTAAATTGGGAATAATTTCAGGATGTTTCTGGAAATAAATAATAAGTTACTTTTTTTGATAAAATAACCTATTATGCCTAAGCCAAGAATTAAGCAAATATTAGAGCATAATCTTTGGAAGATTTATGTGATGATAACTTAAGTGCTTAATTCGATATACTTGTCATAAATCTATGATTAGATTTAAGAAGTATTAAAATTGCAATAAATAACTCTTGGAGGGTTAAAACTATTCTCGAGGAGATAAAGTCAAACTTTGCAATTAGGTAAGTGGCGCAAGGCGCACCATACTTCAATATTCTAGAAACCCAAGGCTTGGCCAAAGGCTTCTGAAATATTTGAAAGGGCAAAGGCAAAATCATTATGATCTTCTGGGAAGATAAATGACATATCCTAAGTGACTGCCGTTTGGATATGGCAGACACAAAGGAATTAAAGAAAGGGCAAGGCTCTGACTTTAAGAATGTTTGTCAATATTATGTCTATTACTAGTATTAAAATTGGATTTTAAAATACTTAGTATGGTACATAAATTATATGGATTGATGTTCAGAATCTGCTGTGAGCAGGATATTGACTTCAAGCTGAGATTAGTCTGCGAATCGGAAACGGGACAAAAGTCGCTGTTTCGACCGACCGTAGAATCCTAAGTTTAGGAACTACCTTTTGGGTATATACTTAAATTAGGAACTGTTATAATGTAACTAGTTTGACTAGAAACATTATTTTTATATCAGTGTTTAATTCCGTTGCGGATAGACCTTTATATTCTAGAACACTAAAGTGTTTCATTATATAAAGAATGATATTAAGATAAACACATTAGATGTGAGTAACATAATTTTATTTTTGAATATAAATAATATCTCAAATATAAAACATGACAAATAAATAGCTCAAACTGATTTGATCAGTTAAGAAATTAATTGTGGCATTGTTGTCTGGGACACAATCAAACAAGACTCGTATATCCACACTTTCGAAGAGTGGGTACTAGGACTAATTTGATTCTATTCAAATAAAGTCTACAAATCTAGTTTATTGGGCAAAGTGCCTAAAACACTATTTACTTGGTAAAAGTGCTAGTGCCACCGATCTGTTAGCCCTATTCATAGTGAAGTAAGTGGGCCCATATCTAGCAATGCTAGATGTGAATATGAATATTTTGTGACCTTAACGGATGTGGCATCCATTATGGTTATGTGTTTCTTTTGAAGAACACAAATCGATAACTTTTAGAGTTTCGACACGAAGTAGACAAACAGATCGTTAAAGTATTAACCGTCGCGGTAAGACCGTAATGGAAAATACTTAAGCAGTAAGTTTCAAACATACGTGAAAGAGTATAGTATTCTTTCAATGAGGACTCCTCCCGAGACATGTCAGTTTGACTGTGTGTCCGTACGGATAAACCGAATTTTATTGTACATGATAAGGCTAATCATGAGTCGCTCTTAGCTACCATTTACTTCAACGGATATGCATTAACAGTGCAAGAACTTATTTTGAATAAGGTTCCATAATAATATGTTTGACAGATATCATATTAGATATGAACCGGAAAGAAACCGGGTTTCTCATTCCTGATGATTTGGGTATGCTAGGCATATGTTTGGATAATACCAAACTAAAACCCAAAGAGGATAAGTGCCAATTGTAGGTCATCATAGGGATACCATAAATATAGTACTTATACATCTCACGAGAGAACAATGTTATTGTTGCTCACCATGCGGTTTTCCTAAGAGGAATACCAATATGCAGTGGTAAGTTGGAGGATTCAAGGCACGAAGTCCTTAATGGAACACAGATAGTTCATCAAGGATGAAACTATATCATTAATCTTCGAATACACAAGAACCGCGTAGATCGGAGAGAATCAGAAACACAACCTGGGGTATGGGTTTCTGATCTCACCTCATAAAGATGTCAATCTTGTTGAGGTAGACCAACCGACTACGTTTGAGGAAGTGTGATACAAGGTATCGACTCCCTTTTATGGTGAAGTGCCATGAGTCCGAAGTGGATTCCATGTATACCAACTATGTTTAGACACTAGTTGATGTACCGTAAGGCATTGTGCCTATTGGTACTTAAAAGTCTTCAAGGAAGACATACATGGATGGCAACATACCAGCGTACAAAGCTAGGCTCTTAGCGAAAAGGTATCATTATCAACATTGTGTTGATTACGGTTCAACCTTTTACCTGTTGCCACGGTAAATCCATTTGGATAATGCTTGCTGAAATTGTACATTTATTAAATGTGTCAATTAAATATCAAAATCGCTTTCCTTAAACGGAAACCTTTTAGAGGATGTTTATAATATCCTGACGATTTTGTTGTACACAAACCAGCAAACTAGGTATGCGGGTTGTTCGATCCATGTTTGGATTGAAGCAAGCATAAGGTTATTGGAGCTGACGTTTTGATGTAATCATAATGGTTTATGATTTAATTCAAAACGAAAATAATTATTGTGTATATAAGGAGGTAGTGGTGGGAGCGCACTGACAATGAATGTCATGTATAAAATAATGATAATATATGTCATTTCATGGAAATGATATTCCCATAAAACAATCGGCGAAAGCTTGGCTTTCGAGATAATTCTCCGTAGAATTCTTAGGAGTAACAACCTTTATTCTAGGAATAAAGATCTATTGGGATAATTTAAAGTTGTTAACACTCTCTGAGAAATTGTACATTTAAAATGTACGTGACCTGGTGTCTCAAACTCTTTGAGCATATGGAGTCACAATCAGACCAATCCGAGTGATAGTCACTGGATTGATGTTAAGAACATTCGTTAGTATCTTAGAGAGCTAAGGATGCTGTCTTATTCTGTGGAGATGGAGAACTTGAAGTGACTGGGATCGCTGTAGCAAGTTTCCAAGCCGATAAAGACGACTATAAGTCGCAAACGGTACTATAAAGTTTGAATACCGGAACAGTGAGCTGGAAATCTTCCAAGCAAGATATTGTTACCATATAAACAACAAATACGGATTATTGCTACAGTTGAGGCAGCAATAGAAGCCATCTGGGTCGATAATAAATCTAATTAGATTAGATATAGTTCTGTTAGCGGCTGAGCTAGGCGTCAGCACAGGCTAAAGAATTAATGGTCTCATCAACGATCCAGATATATACTTCGATATTCTTCTGATTCGTTCGGATCATACATCATGGCGATGTTATGATCGTATAAATCGCATCAGATGATAATCATGTAAATCCGCTGACGAAAACCTTTTCTCAGCAATTTGAGCCAACCGTACATAGTTCGGGTGTTAGGCACTCGAGTGACTGGCTATAGGCCAAGTGGGAGATTGTTGGACAATTATGACCCATAGCGTCACTATTTGTACAGATCATGGTGTTGTTGTACAAATTAACTATGTGACAAAGAGATTGCTCTCTTATCATTTGTGATTAGATCACCTTAGATGTATAAATGATGAGAGGTCCCTATGATGATTTGTCCAGGACGGAGAATGATATGAGACAGTATCAGTCCACGTAGGATAAATCATTAAATATCCCTAGTCAGAGTATTATCGAGATTGGACATCGATAAATACGTAAAAGACTAGTATTGCACTTGTGCGCGTTGTGAGGGCACAAGGCATAGTTCTCATATATTTGGGTATTGGATACTCATGCAAGTGTAATAGGAGGTTGTGTTTCACCGATGGTACGGGAAACAGCTTCGCTCTGGATAGACCCCCTCGGAATCCCATTGGTAGTATGACTGTGTGTCTATGGGAGTCCGACATCAGGGTAGGTGTATTTGGTCTTAACCTGAGACTTACACCGCTAATACTTACGACAATCAATATACTTTGGTTGAGTCGTCCAGGGCTTTAACCGGTTCTGTGTACGCCAATACTGGGTATATTGAGAATCGTAGAGTATTGGATGTGATGTCGAGACGGAAGTATCACTCCAGTATAGAGGAGATGATGTCACATAGGATACGTTATTAGTGCTCTTAAGTGCTGCGCGGCCATCGGGATATTATGACTAGGTCATGTATATCCGATTATAGAGACTAGTTACCAGACATCCGACATGTGCTTCGTACGGGGCAGACACAACTCCAGCCCCAGGCCTAGCACGTGACATCCGGTACTAGATCGATATGCACTATAAGATGTATACTACGCCTGATACAGATCCTTCATTCCTGTAAGGATATTTCGGGAGAATTGGGTAGGCATGGTGTTTTGCTAGAAGCCAACCTTGTCTTATGAATCGGTAAAACGTAGTACTTGGTACTTGCGTGTTCGGATAGTCCGACGACCGTATTTACTGCCAACATATCCGGGGATCTCATGGGTCGCTTCCCAATGATTCACCGATGATGTATGACTCGCACTTTAATTAATCTGGGATTAATTCGATGAGAGAGAAAATAATATGGGATTAATTACGGAGATATTTATCTGGGATAAAGTATCGTCTAAAGAGAGAAAACGATTAATTTGGAATTAATCGGGTAAATTAATATATTCGATATATTAACGAAATTGGATTTCATTACGAAATTAAAGTCGGACTTTAATGCGAACGAACGAGTTAATTTAGAATTAATTCGTAAACGACTATCATAATATATTTGAGAGGCATCGATATTTAATTAAATTAGATTTAATTATTTAACGACGGAAGTTCGTTAAATCAGATTAAACGAAACCGAGCCGCTGCAAATGTTCGTAGAGATATTTGAATTTTGAATTCAAATATGTGGGGTCCATGTGTGGTAGGTGTACCTACCACCCAACTACCTTGTTTTGTTTTTGGAAAAACCATTTACCAAACCTACCAAGTTTAGGGTAAAAGTGAAATGGTTTTACCAAAAGTTAAAAAGCAAAATATCTCTACACTTGTAAAAGAACTCTCTCTCTCCATCTATCTCTCCTTCTCTCTTTTCTCTTCAAAAACTCACGCCCAAGGGGCAAAGTTTTCTGGTTTTGGCAGCCAAAACCGTTGCAGGGAAGACAAGAATGACTGATTTTTGTGGCAAAATCATGGTGCTAGCACACTTAGAAGACATACGAAGAAGGTGATAGGGAAACCCACCCACGAGCCGGGAATCAAATAACCAAGCTTGAGCTTCAAATCTCAGATCAAAATCTGAAAACAGTGAGCAGTGGACTGGTCACTGCAGTGGCGTTTTTGGAGGTGAAAATCAATTTTGTTCTTCATCAAATCGTCTCAACCGATCGACGATGTGAGTATTCCGCTATCTTCTTTGATGTATTCACACATTATTTTCATGCTTGTTATGATATTGGGACCTAAATAGAAACCAACACCGAGGGAAGGAGCAATGTCAAGCCATCACCTTGAAAAGTGGTACTGAAATCAACAAAGATGTTGGAATCAAGGCAGCCATTGAAGATGTTCCAAAAGAAGCAGAGCAACAGATGGAGGAAAAAGAAGCAAAGGAAACAGAACCAGAAAGAATCATTCCACCTCCACATTTTCCTCAGCGTCTTCAGAAAAACAAATTGGACAAGCAGTTTGCTCGATTCCTGGAGGTGTTCAAAAAGCTTCACATCAACATCCCATTTGCAGAAGCCTTGGAAGAAATGCCCAGTTATGTCAAATTCATGAAAGACATTATTTCACGAAAACGTAGATTGGGAGACTACGAAATAGTAGCATTAACGGAAGAATGCACGCCATTATTCAGAGGAAACTTCCCCCAAAGTTGAAAGATCCTGGCAGTTTCACAGTTCCATGCACCATTGGAGAACATTATATCGGTAAGGCTTTATGTGATTTAGGAGCCAGTGTTAACTTGATGCCTTTTTTCTATTTACAGGAAACTGCAGATTGGAGAACCAATGCCTACCTCAGTTTCATTGCAACTTGCTGACCGAACACTCGCATTTCCAATATGTGTTGTTGAAGATGTGCTGGTCAAAGTAGACAAACTAATTCTCCCAGCAGATTTCATCATCCTTGACATGGAAGAAGACAAAGAAATACCTATCATTCTTGGGAGACCATTCTTGGCTACAGGTAAAACTGTGATTGATGTGCAAAAATGAGAACTGACCATGAAAGTGCAGGACCAAGAAGTGACCCTTAATGTTTTCAAAGCCATGAAATTCCCGAGCGATGAAAAGGAAGAAGAATGCTTCAGAGTTGATGTTGTTGATAATATCATTCAAAAAATTGAGCCAACTCCCACAGATACACTTGAAGCTTGCATCACTAACATGACTAACAGCGAGCTAGATGCTGAAATCCTGGAATGTATCAACTACCTTGACAAACCATTCCGATTCAAAGCAACACCACCAGTTGAAAGTTTGGAACTGCCAAAGAAAGATCCAATCAAGCCCTCGATTGAAGAACCACCATAGTTGGAGCTGAAGTTACTTCTGAGTCATCTCAGGTATGCATTTCTTGGAAACTCTTCTGAATTACCTGTTATTATTTCTTCTTCACTAACATTGGAGCAGGAAGAAAAGTTGCTGAGAGTGTTACGAGAGCACAAGAAAGCCATTGGCTAGACTATAGAAGACATTCGAGGCATTAGTCCATCATTTTGCATGCACAAGATCCTGATGAACGATGAGTACAAACCCATAGTGGAACATCAACTGAGACTCAATCCAATCATGAAGGAAGTCGTAAAGAAAGAAATCATCAAATGGGTAGATGCTGGCATCATTTACCCCATCTCAGACAGCAGTTGGGTGAGTCCTATGCAGTGTGTACCAAAGAAAGGAGGAATTACTGTGATTACCAATGAAAAGAATGAGCTAATCCCAACAAGAACATTGACTGGATAGAGAGTATGCATGGACTACATGAAACTGAACAAAGCCACGAGAAATGACCATTTTCCGCTACCATTTATTGACCAGATGTTAGACAGACTGGCAGGACATGAGTTCTAATACTTTCTGGATGGATATTCAGGGTACAATCAGATTGTCATCGCAGCAGAAGACCAGGAGAAAACTACATTTACATGTCCCTATGGTACTTTTGCTTTCTGCAGTATGCCATTTGGATTATGTAATGCCTCTGCTACATTTCAGCGTTGCATGATGGCCATCTTCTCAGACATGCTGGAGCAGAGTATGGAGGTTTTTATGGATGACTTTTCTGTGTTTGGAGATTCTTTTGACCATTGTTTGCAAAATTTGGAACAGGTGTTACAAAGGTGCGAAGATACAAATATGGTACTCAACTGGGAAAAATGCCACTTCATGGTGCATGAAGGCATTGTTCTTGGACATCGGATCTCACAAAAGGGGATTGAGGTAGACAAAGCAAAGATAGAGACAATTGAAAAACTACCTCCACCAATATCAGTAAAAGGTATTCGAAGTTTTCTTGGACATGCAGGTTTTTACAGGAGATTTATCAAAGACTTTTCCAAAATTGCAAAACCTCCGTGCAATCTTCTGGAGAAAGATGTGTCTTTCAACTTTACCAAAGAATGCCAGGAAGCTTTTGAGATCTTAAACCAGAAGCTGGTCTCTGCCCCCATCATTGAAGCACCAGACTGGACCTTTCCATTTGAAGTGATGTGCGATGCTAGTGATTTTACTGTAGGTGCAGTTTTGGGACAACGTAAAGCAAAGATTTTCCACACCATTTATTATTCCAGCAGAACTCTGAATAAAGCTCAAATCAACTACACAACCACCGAAAAGGAGTTGCTCGCAGTTGTGTACGCTTTTGACAAATTCCGCTCTTATCTGTTGGGTCCCAAAGTGGTGGTCTACACAGATCATTCAGCAATCAAATATCTGATCACAAAGAAAGATGCCAAACCTAGATTGATCCGTTGGATACTTCTTCTGCAAGAATTTGGCGTGGAGATCAGAGACAGGAAATGAACAGAGAATCAGGTGGTAGATCATCTATCGAGGCTAGAGAATGGAGAAACAGCTAACAAAGATCTGTCAATCAAAGAAACTTTTCCAGATGAACAGCTGTTTGCCATGAAACAACAGGAAGTCCATTGGTATGCTGACTATGTCAACTACATTGTGTCAGGAAAATGGCCGTTAGAATGAACAACTCAGCAACGAAGAAGTTCTTCAAAGAAGTCAAGCATTATGTCTGGGATGAACCGTACCTGTTCAAACGATGTGCTGATCAATTATTGAGACGGTGTGTTCCACATGAGGAAATCGATAGTGTTTTGCAGCACTGTCATTCATCACCATATGGCGGGCACTTCAACGGAAACAAAAATGCAGCCAAAGTCCTACAATCAGGTTTGTTCTGGCCCACTCTTTTTAAAGATGCTTATCTTTTTGCTTTTCAATATGACAGGTGCCAGAGAATGGGAATATTTCCAGGAGAAACGAAGGACCGTTGCAAAACATTCTAGAATTGGAAATATTCGATGTATGGGGTATTGATTTCATGGGAACCTTTGGTCGATCATTCGGAAACATGTACATCCTGGTTGCTGTAGATTACGTCTCCAAATGGGTCGAAGAAATTGCACTGCCATCCAATGATTCAAAAGTCGTGATCAAATTCTTGAAAAAGAATATTTTCACTCGGTTCGGAACACCTCGTGCAATCATCAGTGATGGTGGCTCTCATTTCTGCAACAAATACTTTGATGCACTCCTATCCAAATATGGAGTTACTCACAAGGTTGCCACAACTTACCATCCACAGTCAAATGGACAGGTTGAGGTATCAAACAGGGAAATCAAAAGAATCCTAGAAAGAACCGTTGGATCAACAAGGAGGGACTGGTCAACAAAACTATATGATGCATTATGGGCTTACCAGCAGCTTACAAAACACCCATTGGTATGTCTCCATATCGATTGGTGTTTGGGAAAGCGTGCCATCTACCAGTTGAGCTTGAGCACAATGCGTACTGGGCACTGAAGAAGTTCAATTTTGATTCACAAGCTGCAGGAGAGAAAAGACTTCACCAACTTAACGAATTGGAGGAATTTCGCCTACAGGCTTATGAGAATGCCAGATTATACAAAGAAAAAACAAAGAAATGGCATGACCAAAAAATAGTGCACAGACAGTTGGAACCAAGGTATAACAGGCGTAGTATACCGTAGTATAGTGTATATCGAACCAGTATCGGATGATCACATGCTAGGGCTGGGGCTGGATAAGTGTCTGCCCCGTCCGAAACACATATCGGATGTCAAGCAACCAGTCTCTTTGAATCGGATAATCCTGACCTAGTCATATTATCCCGATGGTTGCAACCATTATAGAGTACTAGTTCTGAATCCCTCGCGATCAT
>SKCR01015130.1:0-10170 GCA_019454045.1 Zanthoxylum bungeanum
TTTCAAGGAGGAAGATGACCCAAAACCGAGCATGATAGCAGTCCAAGGAGGCCAAAACCGAACTTACACAATGAGCAAAATGGGTTGTGTTCTTCTTCGCATCAAAACCGACCATTGTGAGTATATTCCGCACCTCCTATGTTGTGTATTCACTCGTTTTTATGCATGATTTATGATCTTGGGACTTGATTGAAACTCAACAACTTTTGCTTTCCGCAGGATGCCATTTGGAGTATGTAATACTCTTGCTACATTTCAACGTTGCATGATGACAATCTTCTCAGATATGCTGGAACAAAGTATGGAGGTTTTCATGGATGATTTCTTTGTGTTCGGAGACTCTTTCGACTACTGCTTGCAAAATCTGGAACAAGTGTTACAAATATATGAAGATACCAACCTAGTACTCAACTGGGAGAAATGCCACTTCATGGTGCAAGAAGGCATCATCATTGGACATCGGATCTCATAAAAGGGATTCGTAGTTTTATTAGACATGTTGGCTTTTATAGGAGATTTATCAAAGACTTCTCAAAGATTTCTAAACCTCTGTGCAATCTTCTGGAGAAAGATGTGCATTTCAACTTCACCAAGGAATGCCACGAAGATTTTGAGATCCTGAAATAGAAGCTGGTCTCTGCCCCCATCATAGTAGCACAAGACTGGACTCTTCCATTTGAGGTGATGTGCGATGCTAGTGATTTTGCTGTAGGTGCAGTTCTGGGACAACACAAAGCAAAAATTTTCCACACCATTTACTACTCCAGCAGAAATTTGAATGAAGCTCATCTCAACTACACAACCACTGAAAAGGAGTTGCTTGCAGTTGTGTTTGCTTTTGATAAATTCTGCTCCTATCTGCTGTGTCCCAAAGTGGTGGTCTACACAGATCATTCAGCAATCAAATACCTGATCGCGAAGAAAGATGCCAAATCTAGATTGATCCGTTGGGTGCATCTACTGCAAGAATTTGACGTGGAAATCCGAGACATGAAATGGATAGAAAACCAAGTGGCAGATCACTTATCAAGGCTCGAGAATGGAGAAACAGCTGGCAATGAACTGACAATCAAAGAAACTATTCCATATGAACAGATGTTTTCCATGAAACAATATGATGTCCCTTAGTATGCTGACTATGTAAATTACATAGTATCGGGAAAATGGCCGTTGGAATGGACACATCAGCAACGGAAGAAATTCTTCAAGGATGTCAAGCATTCTGTTTGGGATGAACCGTACATGTTCAAACGCTGTACTGATCAATTACTGAGATGTTGTGTTCCACATTATGAGGTCAATAGTGTCCTGCGGCATTGTCATTCATCACCATACGGAGGGCACTTCAGATGAAATAAAATTGCAGCCAAAGTCCTACAATAAGGTTTGTTTTGGCCCACTCTTTTTAAAGATGCTTATCTATTTGCTCTTCAATGTGACAGGTGCCAGAGAACAGGAAATATTTCAAGGAGAAATGAAGGACCTTTGTAAAACATTCTAGAAGTGGAGATATTTGATATATGGTGGATTGATTTTATGTGACCCTTTGTTCCATCATTCGGAAACCTATACATACTAGTTGCAGTAGACTCTGTCTCCAAATGGGTTGAAGCAATAGCACTGCCATAAAATTCCTTAAAAATAATATTTTCACTCTCTTCGGAACACATCGGGCTATTATCAGTGATGGTGGCACATATTTATGCAACAGATACTTTGATGCACTTCTATCCAAATACGGAGTTACTCATAAAGTTGCCACTGCCTACCATCCACAGTCAAATGGACAGGTTGAAGTTTCAAAAAGGGAGATCAAAAGAATCCTAGATAGAACCGTTGGATCAATAAGGATAGACTAGTGTACAAAACTGGATGATGCATTTTGGGCCTACCGAACATCTTACAAAACACCCATTGGTATGTCCCCATATCGAATGGTGTTTGGAAAAGCGTGCCATCTGCCAGTGGAGCTTGAACACAAAGCGTACTGGGCACTGAAGAAGTTAAATCTTGATCCACAAGCATTAGGAGAGAAACGACTCCACCAACTCAATGAATTGGAGGAATTTCACATACAGCCTTTTGAGAATGCCAAACTGTACAAAGAAAAGGCCAAGAATAGACCTGATGAGAAATTAGTGCGCATACAACTAGAACTAGGGCAGAGGGTACTGTTAAACAAATCAAGGTTGAAACTCTTCCCATGGAAGCCAAAATCACGGTGGTTAGGTCCATTCTTAATCACCAAAGTTTTACCAGATAAAGTCGTTGAGTTACATGATCCCAACTCCAACAAAATATTCAAGGTTAAAAACAAGGGTGTCAAGCACTACTGGGGAGAATCATTTGAGCGACAAAAAAAAATGTCACACTTTCAGATCCAGCCTAACGTTCGGGCAGTAATGTTTAGCTGATGACTTTAAATTTAGCGCTAGCAGGGAGGAAACCCATGAAAATTGTGTATATATTCAGATTTGGTGTGTTTTATTTTTGGTGTGTTTAATTTTATAGGTAAAGCCACATTTCAGGATGGTATCTTCACAAGTAATTTCCTTCTCTCGCTCAAAAATCTCTGATGAAAGTCTACAAGGCTCGCTTGGAACAAATGAGACTTCTGATGATCAAAGGTATTTCTAATGACATTCGTTGGATTATTGAAGCACGGGTCTGATTAGAAGGTGAGTCATCTGACTCTTTTATTTCATATCTGCCTGGTTTAGGAAGAAACACCTATGCTAAAAAGAGTAAGAGCTAAAAGAATGGGTGTTTGCTATAAATGTGCTCGTGTGACATGTAATACTCGTTGTCATTGTTTAGGAATGATGTCTGATAACCGTGAAGATAAAATTAAATTCATTAGGGATGGCTTGAGTAAGGAGTCTTTGGATGACATATCTAAGACTCTTGAGACACATTCCAGTGGATATGTGCATCATGCAATTCACATGTTATATACACAATTCCAAAAAGAACAACAACATTTAAGTCTCGGGAATCTGACTCTAAAAGACCATGTTTGCCAATTTATAAGAAAATTGGATGGGAAGCTTGTCCCTGACGCATAGACGTCATTCAAGCCGTTACTTCTTGTAAATATTATTTTCTCTTTGTATATATCTAATAATTATGATTTTTTTTTTGTTATTTTCTTTTATTTTCTCCAACATGATCCATACTTTTTGACTTTTAAGATTTATTTTACCTTTTAGCTAATAATTGTCATTTGGCAGGTACTAGTGCTATTATTACTCACCATTTTCAGGTTCTATAAATTCAACTCACTCTTGAAGACATCCAGAGTTAAGAAATAAAAAAATTGGAAGCCACTTTAAGAAGACGAGTTGTAAATATTTGTGTGTTTTGCGGTACTAGTGTTGGTTCTAAACCAGAATTTTTTGCAGCAGCACAGGAATTGGGTAGAGTCATTTCCGAAAAGGAATATGCACTTAGTATATGGCGGTGGCAATCTTGGACTAATGTGGATCGTTTCAAGGGCTGTACAAAAAGGAGGTAGTTAAGTTCTGGGAATCATCCCAAAACCTTTGGTGGAGGGGAATATTATAGGACCATCAAACGGAGAGGAACTTATCGTGCCAGGTATGTCTGAACGACTGGTGGAAATGATTAACCATGTTGATGCTTTTATTGCTTTGCTAGGAGGCTTGGGTACGATGGAGGAAATTTTAACAGTGTTATCTTTGGCGAACTTGAACATACACCACGACCCGATTGGACTATTTAATACTGATGGATTTTATGATTTTCTTTGTGTGTTTCTTGATGATGCCCGAAGAAATAGGTTCATGTCAAAACCTGTAAAAGAACTCCTCTTCACTGCCAGAACTGCCCATGATTTAATTGACCAAATCTTAGCCTTTGAACCACAAATTGACCCTATCCTTTCCAAGATAAATTGGTCTGATAACGATCATGGTAAAAAATATCGAATAAATCTAGATCTTAACCTTTAATTTTCCTTTTAGATGTAGAATTTCTGCTAACCAGGTACTATATTCTAAACTCTTCTTCTACTTTTAAAGACATTGGGGACAATGTCTCATTTAGGTTTTTGGGAGGGGAATAGTTGACTAGTATCTTGTTTTTATTGTGTTGTATTTATTTGATTTTTAGTTTAAAATCAACAAAAAATTTCAATATAAATATTTTGTGTTTTTGTATTTTTAATTTGATTAATCGGGTGAAATTGGTGTGAGATAGTTGTGTAAAGAATTTCCACTCCTGAGACGTATCTTAAGCTATTTCGTAACAAGTTAATTTTTGTTTATTTCCTTTTGAATTATTTAATTTGTGAATTCTCCATAAAACTGACTAAAATGGATCTTCATATGCTCAATTGACAGGTATTATCAACATGCATGGTAACATACAGTCATGAGATGTATCTGAAAAGTTTGTAATATTCATTGCTCTAGTTTAATTGGAGGAATCATCTAAAAAGCAATGGAATAAAAAAAGAAAAAAAATTGTGTGAAGAAAAAAAACGTCTGAGATCCGAGTTATTAAGTCTGCAGGGGTGTTTTAACACCTAGTGCCCTAAAACCACTGGTTTGGCAGTCACTGACCCAAAGCTTGCTACATGGATTGAAGATGTTGTAAAAAATATATTTATATCGGAAATCCGAGTAATTAGGTCTGTAGGGGTGTCTTAGCACCTAGTGCCCTAAAGCCAACTAGTTTGGGAGTCACTGACCCAAAGCTCGCTACATGGATGAAAGATATTGTATATAAATAAAAAAAATTCAAAAATTCAAAAAAAAAATCAAAAAAATATTCCATTGCTAAAAAAGGTGTGAATTCTGATATAACTTTAGGACAAAAATATTTCTCTCTTTTCAACTACACTTATGAATATTATGGACACAATGACTTGATTAATACCTTGTTAGCTGTGTGTATGGAGAATGGTAAAAATAATAAGAGAATTTACTTATTTGGTAATTTAGAACGAAAGAAAACAACTACTAACTTGGATAAGAAGTTTCACTTGTTTAGTCACTAACTTGTTTATTCTCTTTTCTCGTCTTTTTGCTTTTGTGTGCATTATATTGACGTTTGTGGGTATCATCACTGTAAGCCCTCACGAGACTACAACTCGTCCACTAGGGACACCTAGGGGTTTAAAGGCTTGTTACATACGCTAAATGCAACTGTGATCCCTACGAAAGTGGCTTAGTTTAATTTTAATTGTTTATTGTATTTTATTTTATTATTTTGCTTGAGGACTAGCAAAATATTATGTTTGGGGGTGTGATTAGCGGAAAATATATCAATATTTACCGCCCCTTTTACCTAATATTTTGTTTAGTTTCTCGGGTTTGATGAATGTTTTGATCTGTTTTAGTTTATTTTGCAAATAAAATAAAATCGGGACTCAATGGAATCAATAAGATTGATGTGGTAAACTTAAAATAAACTTGACGAAGGAATTTTAGGTTTCAGCCTTAGACTTATTAGCCAACGATCTTCCTTAAGGATAGATAACCCTTAGTAGATTTCCTTCCATGATAGACATATACCTGTCGGGCGGGGGTAGCCACAATTGGAACTTAATCTTAATGAATTCAGGTAACTTGGTTAACATAGACATATGATTAATTGGGTTGCACTGGGTATTTGCATCTGACCATCGACATAGGTTTTTGCATAATTTTGTGTTTCAGGTTAGTAAACCAATTTATTGCACAAACATGAGATAACCAATTTATCTTTAAAAGATATTGGAATGATTCACAACCCTGTATAGTTTCTTAATATTGAATTTCACTTAATTTACTTTCGAGCCATTTTATTTACTTGTTTAAATTTAAAGTCTCCATTCAATCAAACAATCAGTCCATTAGATAATTGTAAAAATTTGGCTTCATAAATTAATAGCTTAGGTATTAAGTCCTCATGGGATCGATACTTTTTATACTACTTGAACGATACGTGCGCTTGCATTATATGCGTGTGATTACGCCGGTCATGCCAAAGCTGTCAGGACTACATCGGTAGCTTAAGTTTGTCATTGACAAATGAAGCCTTGACACGCCTATTATGAACTTGCTAAAACTGTCACAACGATAAATGGTTAGGACTAAATTTAGGAGTCACAGTGAGTGTGATTGACAATGAGTTATCTACATGTTAATAAACGTAGGGGAGAACATGCCAAAGCTGTGAGTCAAAATATATTCATGGGGTCCACTTCATACTATGGAATTCGATTTAATTATTGAATTCTCATTTTCCGTTGGGGATTACGATATTACGTAAACTAATGGGAGGCATTGTTTGATTAAAAATCCATAACTAAGGCAGTGTGTAATATTATGAAAATTACCGCTTATGTTTTCCTTATTCGATAGTGCTCATAGAATTAAACTCTTATCCACTTCATGAATATTTTATATATGTGTTTTGACTTCACTTATGATTGCAGATTTCTAGATAGGTTCTAGATTAAGAGTAGGCTTGGATATTGTTAGATTATTCTAAACTATCGGGAACTATTGTTCCGATTTTCTTGAAAAATCAAGATGGTTAGTTACTTAGTTACTAAGTCACGATAGGTAATCTAAATATATATCTGTTTTAGGATATAATTCTGTAGAGAGAATAGTTTCTTATATAGTAAAGATTGACATAAATTGATTCATGTCTCGAGATTCTTCACTGCCAATAAGAAAACCCCATTAGGTATTTATTTATCTGATAATGACATTTATTGGCCTTATTGACCTTTAGAAGTCACGTGCCCGACATTGTTTGCTAATTAATTATTTACAATTGTTGTGAATAGTTGAGGGCAAATTATAAAGCTAAAGAAATGATATGTGTATAGTTATGTGTAGAGAATATCGATTCTCACAATACGACAATTATAGGTATTGGATACCAGATCTCTCGTCTATTTATTTAAAATATTATTTAAAGATTGTTTTGATATATGATATCAGAACTTGCGACTATTGGATAGTTACATGTTCTTTATAAATAGTTGTTATATATTTTAATACGACTAGTAGTGTCATTGACGAAGAGATAAACATTAAGAAAAATATTCGGTTAATTAAATACCTTAGAACAATATTTTATGAGATTTTGTCAATTAAGCATTAGATGTTTATTCCGTATAGTAAAGGATGGTCTGATACGAGATCACATCAAATATCCTTATCCATTTAATGAATATTGTATTCGAGAATGTGATTAAATCTCATTTAACCAATGATTGTCATTGGACCATAAGATTTATACATTAGATGTATGTAGTTTAATGAATTGTAAATTGCTTAGGTAGTTTTCTTAACTTCGTAACTTACTCAATGAGTTGTCATGACTTAGTTACAGGTTTCTGATGAAACGCGAATAAATATTTAAACTGGTTCAAAGATATTTGAACTGAGGTTTATCATATATTATAAACTAAGCCTTGGCTAGGATCCCGTTAAATAACACACAACATTGACATTGGCCAACAAGCTGTATGAAACTTAACTAGGTAGATCTCTAAGATCAATTGGATCCCATCCAATTCCTAGATCCGGTAGGTTGACCTCCAATATATATTTCCTAATATTTTCCTCTGAATCAACTAAGCCTTGGCTTTGGCTCAACAAGCTTAATGATTCCAGTTAAGCGCGACCCATTGACTGTGGGAAAGCTTCGTAATCCACGTCGATATACAGAAGTGACCTTGACTTTGGCCAACAAGTCACAACTACCCAAGACATGCGATATATAACAAAGGTTTCGTGGTTCAAACACATCCTCGATGGACAATGATCTTGACTTTGGCCAACAAACCAATGCCAATCTTGGATCTTGAGAAAAAACCACTCAATGGAAGGAAATCGCTTAATATTAAAGTGAGGGTTTTTAGCGTAAATTGGCAACCAATTTATTATCTTTCATTAGGTCTCATCATACACCCTTAAACATGCATTCTAAAATCTTAATAAGGCGCAATTAAAATAATAATGATATGCGGATGGATATATAACAATTTGTTCCTAGAATAAATCTCTCCATTTCCTCTCTCCCACTAGCACTTTACATACTTCTACCAAATTACATAACACTAAAAGAAATCTCATTTACATTGAGGGGAATTGGTGAGAAGATAAATACAAAGAGAATCAGAGGTGAAATGGCTGTGATAAGTGGTAATTATATCACTATTTTGCACTCATTTAACTTAATATTTTGTATAGTTTCTTGAGTTTTGTGAATATTTTGATGTGTTTTGTGTTATTTTGTAGATAAATAAAGTTTCAGGACATTCTGGAGGTGATTTGGGGCCAAAACAGTGAAAAAGAACACAAAAGGGCAATTTTCTCATTTGGAGCGTCGCGACGCCTAACGTGCGCCGCACCATGCTAACATGCGCCGGGGACACATGTCAATTGCCTGTGGAGCCTGAAGATAAAGCGTCTTTTGCACTGAAAAAGCCAATTCTTGCACTATAAGCAACAGAAGAGAAAAAGTTCCACCAGCTCAACGAATTGGAGGAATTTCACAATCAGCCTTTTGAGGATGCCAAATTGTACAAAGAAAAGACAAGGAAAAGATATGATGAAAAGTTAGTGCGCATATAACTGGAACCAGGGCAGAAGGTACTGTTAAACAAATCAAGGGTGAAATTCTTCCCATGGAAGCCAAAATCACGGTGGTCAGGTCCATTTTTGATCACCAAGGTTTTACCAAACAGAGCCGTTGAGATACATGATCCTGACTCCAATAAAACTTTCAAGGTTAAAAACAAGCGTGTCAAACACTACTGGGGAGAATCATTTGAGCGACAAAAAGAAAGTGTCACACTTTCAGATCCAGCCTAACATTCGAGAAGTAACGTCTAGCTGACGACGTTAAACTTAGCGCTAGCTGGGAGGCAACCCATGCAATTTTTGTATATATTGTGATTTGGTGTGATTTCATTTGGTGTGTTTAGTTTTTGCAGGTTAAGTCATTTCAAGATGGAAGAAGTTCTCGCAAATCTTCACAAGTAATTTCCTTCTCTCCCTCAAAAATCTCTGATGAAAGTCTACAAAGCTCGCATGGAACGAATGAGGTTACTAATGATCAAAGGTGTTCCGAATGACATTCGTTAGGTAATTGAAGCACGGGTCCGATTGGCAGGTGAGTCTTCTGAATCTTTTATTTCACATCTGCCTGGTTTTGGAAGAAGCACCTATGCAAAGAAACGTAGAGCTAAGCAAATGGGTGTTTGTTACAAATGTGCACGCTGGAGATAAATTAAATTCATTAGGGATGGCTTGAGTAAGGAGTCTGTAGATGATATATCTTCAACTATTGAGACGCATCCCATTGGATATGTTCATATAGCCATTCGCAAATTGCAAACACAATTCCAAAAAGAAAGACAACAGTTAAGTCTCGGGAATCTGACTCAAAAAGACCCTATTTTCCAATTTATAAGAAATTTGGATGGGAAGTTTGTCCCTGACGCATAGACGTCAATTAAGCCGTAAATAATTGTAAATATTATATCTCTTTGTCTTTTCCTAATAATTGTAATTTGTTTTGTTATTTTCTTTTATTTTCTCCGACAGGATCCAGACCTTTTTTACTATCACGATTTATTTTACTGTTAACTAATAATTGTCATTTGGCAGGTACTAGTGCTATTATTTTTCTCACCCTTTTTAGGTGTTATAAATTCAACTCATCATTGCACTTTTGAAGACATCCAGAGTAAAACATAGAAGCCACTTCAAGAAGACGAGTTGAAAACATCTGTGTGTTTTGCGGCACTAGTGTTGGTGTTAAGCCACAATACGTAGAAACAACACATGAATTGGGTCGAGTCTTAGCTGCAAGGAATATGCACTTAGTATATGGCGGAGGTAATCTTGGACTAATGGGGATCGTTTCAAATGCCGTACAGGAAGGAGTCAGTCACGTTTTGGGGATCATCCCAAAACCCTTGGCAGAGGCAAATCTTATTGAACCATCAAACGAAGAGGAACTGATCGTGCCAGGTATGTCTGAACGATTGGTAGAAATGATTAACCGTGCTGATGCTTTTATTGTTTTGGCAGGTGGCTTGGGTACATTGGAGGAAATTTTTACAGTGTTATCTTGGCGAACCTGAACATGATTTTATGATTTTCTTTGTATGTTTCTTGATGATGCCCGGAGAAATGG
>SKCR01015131.1:0-10186 GCA_019454045.1 Zanthoxylum bungeanum
TGATTACACCTCCACTGGTGCTTACATAGTATATCTTGGTCACAATCCTATTTCCTGGAGCTCCAAGAAACAACGCACGGTTGCTCGCTCCTCCACTGAAGCTGAGTACCGATCAGTAGCCTCCACTGCTGCAGAAATTAGATGGATTTGTGCTCTTCTTACCGAACTTGGCGTCACTCTCTCTCCCCAACCAGTCATCTACTGTGACAATGTTGGTGCAACCAATTTATGCTCCAATCCTGTGTTCCACTCGCGAATGAAACACGTAGCGCTTGACTACCACTTCATCCGGGAACAAGTTCAAAGTGGTCTACTCCGGGTCTCCCACATCACTGGAGCTGATCAACTAGCAGACGCCCTTACCAAACCACTTGCTCGGTCTCCTTTCAACACACTAAAGTCCAAGATCGGACTCTCTCCACGACCGTCCATCTTGCGGGGGCATGATAAGATTACACAATCAAGATGAGTAATTAAAGGGATAAAATCAAGGGATCTCAAATCTTTAAATTTGTAACATTTATCTAGTAATTAATCCTTTCCTTTTATTGTAATCTCTTTTGTATTTCAAATTTCAAACATTGTGTATATATAATGCTTAATGGCATTATGAATAGCAAGAGAAAAATATTATTCAAACTTGTCTTCTCTTCAATATTAGCCTTGAGGAGATAAAAAATGAGACTGTTGATTTAGACGTTTAAACTCAAAAGTGGGGTATCATTTCCAATGTTCTCCCACTGATGTGAATTTTTCAGCTGTTGTTTTGTCCGGGTTCGCCGTTTCTACTATTTTGTCTGTTTTCACTTACGGTTTCTCTTGATTTTTTTCACTCGTTATTTTCACTCGTCACTTTTTTGTTTTTCTTTTTTATTTTTCACTCGCTTTTCTCTCTGTTTTTCAATCCAATTTTTATTCTCTCTCTCTGGGATTATTTATTCTCGGTTTGAGGTACTGTGAGTGAGTTATTCACGTGGGTTTTGGGCTCGATTTCAAGACTGGTTTATGGGAGTCAGTTTCATGAGGGTAATATGCGTGAGATAGAGGGGCTGGAAATTGGCATGAACAAGGCTAAGGTTCTCGGCAGTGAGGGGTTCTTTATGGTAGTAAGGGTGATGACCTTAGGGATGAAGAGGATGATTAATTGTGATAAGGGCTGTTTGGTTCGTGGAAGTGGTGATCATTTGCTGTTAAGGGCGTGAATGGAATGAATGGAGGGGCTGCTGTTATTACCGAGAGTTCTTGGTGTTTTTGGGTTGCTTCAAGGGGAGGATGAACCAGTTAGGGGCTGTCAAGGGCAGTGTGTGTAGGTGAAGATGATGGAGAGTAAAGATGCTTTGATGATGAAGGTCAGTGTTTGCATGGCTTTGTGAGGGCTGTCAAAGGCTTTGCCGAGAGTTGTTAGGCTTAAGGTTCATGTGCGTGGCAGTAGGGTGTGCTGAGCGTGAAGCTGCTGAGTGGAAAGGGTTGTGCCGTGAAGAGTCCTAGGTGATGAATGTGATGATGATCAGTGTTTGTTGATTCATGATGATCCATGGAGGGGTTCTCGGTCAGTGCAGGTCTGAGGGGGGCGTAGGTGGTGTGAAAGGGTTTTCTTATCCATTCTTGATGATGAAGACGAGAAGGTCATGGAGCGTGTAGTTTATGGTCGTGTGATGAGGCAGAGAGCTGTGCTCGTGGATCATGTCGTTGATGAAGGTTCCAGTGGGTTGCCATGGCTCGGCCGAGAGGATGATCCAGGGGGTTGTATGGCCGAGCAAATGATCTCCTTCATGATCTAGGGTTGATCATGTTGAAGCTGAATGATGAAGAGTGTTGGTGATGATGATTAGAGATGAGAATGATGATGGAGGTTGAGAGCTGTGTGCTGAGTGTCTCGGCAGCCCCTGAAGAATGTCTCAGTTGCCGAAGATGAAGGTGATGAGTGTTTTAGCTCGGTGGAGGGGGCCTTTTGGGGGCAATTTTCATGGCCATCTGGAGGCAGTGGCTGTGAGATTTACGTGAGGCATGAAGGGCTGGCAGTGGCCGATGAATGTTGAGGGCTGGTGAGGGGCTGTTGAAGGCTGATCCAGTGTGTCGGTGGGGCTGGTTTGGTGCCTTCAATCTGCGGTAACCTGGGCAGAATGTGGTGTCAAAATAGGGTTTGTCATCTGCATGGGTTGATGAAGCATGAGGCTGGGAGCAAGGTGAGCATGGGCGGAGGAGCCGAGAGAGGGCGTGTTCTCCTGGCCGTCTAATAGGCGTGAACTGGTTCCGTCAGTCTCCTCCAAGGTGCGTTGAAGGGTCTTGTCGGCTGATGGGTGAAGTGGGGGATCATTGAGGCAAAAAACCAAAGGAACTTTCGGTGATTGAAGGGATTTGTTGAATTTGGAGGAAAAAGGAGATTTGTTGTTGAATTTTTGTGAAGAAAGGTGGCAAGTGGGGGCTTGATTCACGTGGATGAGGGGAAATTGTTTGGAAGGGCATGTGTGTTGTGCATTACGTGAATGGTGGGTGAGTTGGTTTGACAAAATGCAGGAGATCACATGGGTTTTTGTTTATTTGTTTTCTTGTTTATTTATGTGTATGGAATGTGCTAATGGTGTATTTTAATTTGTGATTTAGTTCTTCGTTATTTATGTTAAAATTATCATTTAATTGGTTGGTAATTTTTAATGATTCAATTTAGTCAAATTAATTTAATTGGTTGGTGAATTTTAATTTGCATGGAAGTTAAAGGGTCACAAGCAAGGGAAATTAGAGAGAGAGAAAAGGTGCGAGAAAGAACGAGGAAAAGGTTCCGAGCGAAGGATAATTTTGAAATGGAAAAAGGCGACGACGAACCCGAAGCAAAACGAGCGAATAAAATCCATCAAAAAGTCAATTCTTGACTTAGTCCTTCCGACGGCCGCTTCCCGCGACTCCCGCGACATAAAAGAGACTGCCTCCGTACAAGGCTCATCATTGGGCTGGTATGCAAAAATGCAATGCCTACAATTAGCCTACAGGGGACTAACAAGAAAATAAAAGAGTCGCCACCCAATATAAGATACTGGGAATGAATTAAGACTGCACTACACCCCTCGCAAGGTTTGACCTTAAACTAGTTTGGGTTCAGATTGGTCCCTTTCTGATGCCAGTATAATATCCAGACTTAAAGGAATATCAACATGTCTTATAATGCATAAATCACACACGAACAAATTATATCGCATACAACCACACAAACGAGAAATAATAACATAACTAAAGGAAAATAGATTTGGCATGTTTCACTGGCCTGGACTCGTAAAGCTTTGGCCAGAATTTTATTTAGCAGTTCGAAATTAAGCGATGTCCGACCAGACTTATAGGAAGTCTAGTCGGATTTTGTTGCGTAATCAGAAAAGTAGTCTCATACGTATTCGGAGTGAAAATATGCGAAAACGACGAAAAACAGCGTTACCGGATAACTTTTGAGCTAACTGGGTAACGGCTACCCAAACAGTGAATTTGTCCCTGTTCGGGCACATATGAAATGCTCAAGTACTATTGGGGCTGACCTGAGCAGCCCCGTGTGGTATTGGTTGGTTGGTTCGATCGAAAACGTGTTTTATGCTATTTTATGAAAAAATATTTTCATAATAGTTTCGCGGTATTTTCTAAATTAATTATGTCATTATTTGATATCGAAATGTTTAAGTGAAATATAATTGAATTATTCATATAAGATATTGAATAATTTATCCGGTAAATTTAAAAATTTAAAAATTTAAAAATTATGATTTCGCCCGAACCACGCTTTCGCCGCGTATAATTCCAACAGAAGAAGACCTGCATGGATGACTGATTATGAGACAACTGGGATTGATCAATCGGAGGATCCACTCACGCATTTGGTCTTTTTTTCATATTGTGATCCTGTAGCTTTCGAAGATGCTGTTAAAGAGTCAAAATGGTAAAAGATTATGGATGAGGAAATTGCTGCAATTGAAAGAAATAACACTTTTGATGGAGCTTCCAAAAGGATAAAAGACCATTGGTGTGAAATGGGTTTGCAAGATTGAATTGAAAGAGAATGGTGAAATTGATAAATATAAGGCACTCTTAGTTGTTAAAGGCTATAAGCAAGAGTTTGGCAAAGATTATGAAGAAGTTTTTGCTCTGATTGCTAGATATCACACAATTAGATAGGTGATTGCATTAATTGTATAAAATTAATGGCCTATACTCTAATGATTCAATTTAGTCAAATTAATTTAATTGGTTGGTGAATTTTAATTTGCATGGAAGTTAAAGGGTCACAAGCAAGGAAATTAGAGAGAGAGAAAAGGTGCGAGAAAGAACGAGGAAAAAAGGTTCCGAGCGAAGGATAATTTTGAAATGGAAAAAGGCGACGACGAACCCGAAGCAAAACGAGCGAATAAAATCCATCAAAAAGTCAATTCTTGACTTAGTCCTTCCGACGGCCGCTTCCCGCGACTCCCGCGACATAAAAGAGACTGCCTCCGTACAAGGCTCATCATTGGACTGGTATGCAAAAATGCAATGCCTACAGTCGCCCCCACTTTGATGGGATTTGTTCAGTGTGTGCCAGTGACAATCCTATCAAAGTTCGTGCAATGCATTTTTTACTTACCTGGCTCGCCAGCTGCCACTTGGCTTACCTGCTGCTTCGAACTTAGTTGATGATGCAGTGGACCTCGATCCTGGGACGCATCCCAATACCTGCAACTGACAAAATGGGCCTCGGCCCGGGGACGCATCCCCAAAATAGAATATATGATGCAGTGGGTCTACGACCCTGGGACGCATCCCAATAACTGCAACCGACAACGGGGGCCTCGACCCTGGGACGCATCCCAATACCGCTGACAAATTGGGCCTCAGCCCGGGGACGCATCCCCAAAATAGAATATATGATGCAGTGGGTCTACGACCCTGGGACGCATCCCAATAACTGCAACCGACAACGGGGGCCTCGACCCTGGGACGCATCCCAATACCGCTGTCAAATTGGGCCTCAGCCCGAGGACGCATCCCCAAAATGGAATATATGATGCAGTGGGTCTACGACCCTGGGACGCATCCCAATAACTGCAACCGACAACGGGGGCCTCGACCCTGGGACGCATCCCAATACCGCTGACAAAATGGGCCTCAGCCGGGGACGCATCCCCAAAATGGAATATATGATGCAGTGGGTCTACGACCCTGGGACGCATCCCAATAACTGCAACCGACAACGGGGGCCTCGACCCTGGGACGCATCCCAATACCGCTGACAAAATGGGCCTCAGCCCGGGGACGCATCCCCAAAATGGAATATATGATGCAGTGGGTCTACGACCCTGGGACGCATCCCAATAACTGCAACCGACAACGGGGGCCTCGACCCTGGGACGCATCCCAATACCGCTGACAAAATGGGCCTCAGCCCGGGGACGCATCCCCAAAATGGAATATATGATGCAGTGGGTCTACGACCCTGGGACGCATCCCAATAACTGCAACCGACAACGGGGGCCTCGACCCTGGGACGCATCCCAATACCGCTGACAAAATGGGCCTCAGCCCGGGGACGCATCCCCAAAATACTGTTGATAATTGAGAATTGAGTTGGTCGTGCCGTACCTGGCAGAACTAATATGATACCGAATTGTGGGTTTCGTCTCCATGGGTCATGTTCCCGAATCTGATGTGAAGGTCTTGTTCCCCTTTTGTCCTGAATGGTGGGTCTTGTTCCCGTGGGTCTTGTTCCCGAACTGAGTTGAGGGTCTTGTTCCCTGAATTGAGTTGAATGATGGGTTTTGTTCCCGAACTGAGCTGAGGGTCTTGTTCCCCGTCTGAGTTGAATGGTGGGTCTTGTTCCCGTGGGTCTTGTTCCCGAACCGAGCTGAGGGTATTGTTCCCTGAATTGCGGGTCTTGTTCCCGATTTGTTGAGATAAGGGTCTTGTTCCCTGAATTGAGCTGTGGGTCTTGTTCCCGTTCTGAATTGTGTTGAGGGTCTTGTTCCCTGAACTGAGTTATGGGTCTTGTTCCCGATCTGAATTGTGTTGAGGGTCTTGTTCCCTGAACTGAGTTGTGGGTCATGTTCCCGTGGGTCTTGTTCCCATTTTAAGCTGAGGGTCTTGTTCCCTGAATTGAGTTGTGGGTCTTATTCTCGTGGGTCTTGTTCCCATTTTGAGCTGAGGGTCTCGGCTCTGGGACTCATCCCCAAACTGAAACTGAAATGGGCCTCGGCCCTCGACTGATGCTGATGTGGGCCTCGCCCCCAACCTGATGCTGATATGGGCCTCGGCCCTAGGACTCATCCCCAAAACTGAAACTGAAATGGGCCTCGGCCCTCGACTGATGCTGATATGGGCCTCGCCCCCAAGCTGATGCTGATATGGCCTCGCCCCCAAGCTGATACTGATATAGGCCTCGGCCTTGGGACTCATCCCTGAAACTGAAACTGAAGTGGGCCTCGGCCCCGGGACTCATCCCTGAAACTGAAACTGAAGTGGGCCTCGGCCCCGGGACTCATCCCTGAAACTATACTGATAATGTGGGTCACGATCCTGAGCTGATACTGGAGCTAATGTGGGCTTCGCCCCAGAGTGCCATACCCAGCAAAGATAGATAGTGAATGTGGTCTCAACCCCAGAGTTCCATACTCAACAAAGACCGATTATGATGTGGGCCTCAACCCGCAGAGTGCCATACCCGGCAGAACTGATACTAAACTGATGTGGGCCTCGCCCAGAATGCCATACCCGGCAGAACTGATACTGAACTGATGTGGGCCTCGCCCAGAATGCCATACCGGAAAAACTGATACTGATGTGGGGCTTCGCCCCAAGCTGATATGAGGTCTCGCCCCTAAGCTGACATGATATTCTATTTCACATACTACATCACTTCTCACGAGATAATCTTGATAGATAGACATATCTTATCCTCAACGAATGCTTTCGCGTCGAAACCGAAGAACCTTCAAAGTACTCGACATACTCAAACCCAATCGTCTGAACGGGTGGGTGATCTGAGCTAGACTCCATGTGTGTGTGTGTGCCGGAGATCTTTCGCAGCTTATTCCTTAAGTAAGCCAACTTGATGATTTCGTCTCAGAGATTCGAACCAGTGGGTCTAACCAAACCTGGATGTCTTAATCACATTCTGTGATTACTTCAGCATATTCAATATGATATGTTTTTGTATCTTTTTTTTTCTTTTTCTTGTCTTCTTTCTTTTTTTCTTTTCGTCTTTTTTTCTTTTTTTTTTTTCCTTTTTTTTTTTTTTCACAACTCATTTTTTTTCATAATTAAAATGAAATACAAACTTTCAAATAGGCCTTGGGATACCTGGTCAGCGGGGAACCTCACCGATTCAGATTCTTTTCGATACACCACTTGCTTGATATAAATTCATTGAGATGCGTCTCAGGAATTCTTTCCTTACTCTGCCACCACTAATGAATTAGCTCCCGTTTTTGTGATTACCAAACACTAATCCTTATGTCTTAACATACTCTGCCTTTGCTTTCACCTACAAAAATAACACAAAATTAGAAATTCCACATAAACACGAAACAGAAATCACAGCAACTTGCATAGGCTGCCTCCCTGTTAGTGTCAACTTCATTGTCTTCAGCCAGACATGACCGAAGTTCTTCTGTCAGTGTGGCATCACCTCGTCTTTAGTGCTTGCCGCTTTTGATCTTTGCTGCTTTCCTTGCTCCGTCTTTGCTTTTTCCTGCAAAAATAACACAAAATTAGAAATTCCATAAAACATAAAACATAAATCACAGCAAATTGCATAGGTTGCTTCCCTTTCAGCATTAATTTCATCATCTTCAGCCAGACATGACCGAAATTCTTCTGTCAATGTGGCTTCACCGTCGTCCTTAGTACTCGAGCCGCTTTTCGATTTTCTGATTCTTACTGCTTTCTCTTCTTTCTCTTTTTTTTTCTTTAAACCTGCAAATACAAAACAACAGAATAAATACGTGGGCATGTAAGTATGCAAGTGTAGAGATACTCCCTTTTCGTGATGGGTTGGATCCTCATTGTGCTCCTCGGCGCTATATGTCCCTGGTCGCCCCTTGATGGTTCCCATCTGTTTGAAATCTGTAAAAACAAAACACAAAACACAAAACAAGAATGCAAGTTACGTGTATGCATGTATGTATTTCCTGTCCAGTTGGGTTAGGTCTTCTGCCTATTCCCTCGGTGATCGCTCAGTTCTTCCTTTTTTTTTTTTTTTTTCAGCAAAGTGCAGCTTCAATCTGCTTACGTCGACCGACTCGGTGAATTCCTCCTTTCCAAATCTGGCAGTCCCCTGGCCTATTTCCCAATTTTCTGTCTTTTTGTGCTTACTCCGCTGAGAGAATTCTCCGTGTTTCAGATACCTCTGAACATTATGATACCAAGGCTTTCTGTCATCAACTTCCACATCCGATATCGTCTGTCTCATACGCCGGTTTGCTTACAGCTGTCAACACAAATGGTCACATCACCAATTTCTTCGGATTTTCTCAAGCCGCAGCTAGTGTCACCAATGTGTCAGTCATCTGATTTTTTCGACAAGTGCTGAAATCTAAAGTCAGAGATTTTCTGTGCCAGACTTCTGAGGTAGAACAACAATTATCCCTTTAACTCTTATTCTCATTGCATCTTCAGTTTTTCAAACATCTTTTGACAACGGTTTACTCTAACTGGAGAGTTGTCTGTTTCTGATAGGAGAAGTCTTTGAGGAAGTAGTAGTCGGTCTTTGAAGGTTTCCCAATGATCTTTTCATTCTGGTTGCACAAGTCTCTGTTACTAGCTGTATAGGGCACGGTCAAACTGGTCACATCATTGGTCAGGACTTGCAACTGCTCAGCAATTTCAGCTACCTTGGCTTCCAATCGATCTAGGTGGGATTCCCTGTTGACTGACTCACTCATACTGGTTGATGATCCTTGACAAATCTCTCCTCTTTCCCAACCCAACGAGAGTCTATAATGGCTTCTAAGACAAAAAGGGTTAACATGATGTATGAATGCATGACATATGATGTATGATGTACAGAAATAAACAAACTCATAAAATGATTCACACTAATTGGCCTGTTATCATTTTAAAGTATTCAATCACATCATTGCGCGGTGCAAACTTGTTCCAGTTTGAAAAGACCTAACAGGTTTACACTTTTGCAATAACACAGCTAAATAACTTCAAATGATGAAAGGCCCAAACACAAATTGGCCCATCGGCATTTCAGAAATTTTGACCTAATTGTCAAAAGGACATGAACTTGTCCCGATTTAAACGAAAACGAGTTCATATCTTTTAACAAAGAGTCCAAATAAATCCAAATGACAATAGTCCAAAACGCAAACATAAACACAAATGACAACAGTCTAAAACACAGGCATAAACACAGTAGTCATGATTAATTAAAACACAAATCACAAACATTACAAGATATCATTTCGGAGCCAATTCTCTATATCCCCAGTGGAGTCGCCAGACTGTAGACAACAGAAATCGGCGACGCTGTTCCGGGCCCGCGGCCCGGTTGGGAGTACGAAATAACATGGAGTCGCCACCCGTGTGAGCCGGGAAAAATGAGTTTAAGGCCGCACTCACCCCTCGCAAGAGAGAAGACCTCAAACCTTTGGGTTCGGAATGGTCTCTTACTTTATGTCATCTTGTAATGTTTGTGATTTGTGCAATATTAATCAAAACTACTTAACATACATGTACAATGATAATTCAACCTAATTCACATTCATAAAAATAAATCTTACATTAAAATTACATGCTTCGAAAATGAGTTTTCATAACATAACAAATACAAAAATAAACATGTGGGCCAGTAACTTGGCCACTATTAATGTAGGACCTCGCATACCCGATTAGACGTATCTGACGTCAACCGAATACGCCGCGTCCGTAACAGTAAAGTAACAAAGGGTGCCCTCAGGTCTTACCTTTTAGTCGCTGTCCGGGAGTGCGTTCCGCGGTGCCGGAAGGGGTTATCATTCCACTGTTCTCACTGATGCGATTTTTCCGCTGTTTTGTCCGGGTTCGCCGTTTCTACTATTTTGTCTGTTTTCACTTGCGGTTTTCTCTGATTCACTCGTTATTTTCACTCGTCACTTTTTTGTATTTTTCTTTTTTATTTTTCACTCGCTTTTCTCTCTGTTTTTCAATCCAATTTTTATTCTCTCTCTCTGGGATTATTTATTCTCGGTTTGAG